>JARBWK010000441.1:0-31869 GCA_030556195.1 Anolis apletophallus | reverse complement strand
CCTCCACTTTGGCCTGACAAGCGCCTTCTCCAGGCAAGATGGGGCCTTGCCAAAGAGGAGCTTGCCAGCAGTGCTTTCCCCAGGACGGAGGAAGGCGCCAGAACGTTCTGTGGGCGCCCACTGAGCACGCTCAGGACTGGCAGAACTGGACACAAAATGGCTTCCCTCCTGGCTTGCTCCCTCCCTCAGGAGCCTGATTCCCTCAGCTGAACCCCCTCGGCCTCTTTTCCTCAGCCAAGTGTAGTGTCAATCAACCAGGAGAGAGGCAAGTATGGCCGTGTGCCTCAGAGTCCATACAAAGTCATAAATGGCCTTCAAACCACCCCTGACAGATGGCCATCCAGCTCTGTTTGAAAGCCTCCAAAGTAGGAGCCTCACTCCACCACACTCCGGGGCAGAGAGTTCCACTGCTGAACGGCTCTCACCGTCATGTTCAGGTGGAATCTCCTTTCCTGTCATTTGAAGCCATTCTTCGAGGACTGACTTCCCCTTATGTATTTATCCCTGGCCCTCGTCATGTCTCCTCTCAGCCTTCTGCAGGCTAAACACATTATTATTATTATTATTGTTTCCCGCCCGTGTCTCCCATCCTTCCCGACCCCCGAAGGGGAACTCAGGGCGGCTGACACTGAACCCATTTAAAGGCTAATTCAACAATCACAATAAAATCAAACATGTCCATAACATAATAAAACATCCTAATGAGAAACATATAAAATCAACAATTAAGAACATAAACCAGTCTCGTCAGTCTTGGTGTCAATCCAGTCCATCCCTTTGAGGTGCTACTTACAGCTATTGACCAAACGCCTGGTCCCAAAGCCATGCCTTTACTTTCTTCCAGGAAGCTAGGAGAGAAGATATCGATCTTCTCTCAGTTGCGAGTGTGTTCCATAGGCGGGGAGCCACCGCCGAGAAGGCCCTGTCCCTTGTCCTCGCCAGGCACATATGACCACATATGTACTAGTTGAAGTTTCCGAACCGTCTTCAAAGGCAGCCCCACGTAGAGCGCATTGCAGTAATCTATTCGGGATGTAACCAGAGCGTGGACTACCGTGGCAAAGTCAGACTTCCCAAGGTATGGGCGCAGCTGGCGCACAAGTCTTAATTGTGCAAAAGCTCCTCTGGCCACGGCCGACACCTGGGGTTCCAGGCTCAGCGATGAGTCCAGGATCACTCCCAAACATGCCCAGCTCTTTAAGCCGCTCCTCACAGGGCTTGTTCTCCAGACGCTTGATCCTTTGAGTCGCCCTTTGGGTCGCCCTCTTTCTCTGGACACGCTCCTGCTTGTGAACATCTCCCTTCCAATATAGTAATCTATAAAACCAATATTGTGCTATGGTAATAATATAATATATTGTCTTTACACATTACATGTAAGAAACTCTGAGTCCCCTTCGGGGTGAGAAGGGCGGCAGATAAATGTCGTAAATATATAAATAAATAAATTTTGTACAATTACACCACGGAACTGGCAGTGGAGTCAATCCAGCCTATGTTTAAAAGCCTCCAAAGTAGGAGCCTCACTCCACCGCACTCCGGGGCAGAGAGTTCCACTGCTGAACAGCTTTCCCAGTCATGTTCAGGTGGAACCACATTCCTTTCCTGCCGTTTGAAGCCATGGCTCCACTGCGTCTGAGTCTCCAGGGCAGCAGAAAGGAGGCTTGTGTCAACGTTTAGCATGAGTAGCCCATAGAGTAACTCTAGCCCTTGTAACTCCAAGTGTGATGAAATAGCTCACGAGAGAAAAACACAGGAGTCTTCTTCAGCATTACATAGAAAAGGAAATGTAAAGGGCCCCAGGCTGTCAGGAATGGTGGGAGTCGGAGTCCAAAACACCTTGCGGCCCCAACAATGGCAGAACAAGACCACACTTGGCACACAGAGGCCCAATGGCCCAATTCACAACCTGATACAATTTGGGGCAGGATGGGCCACTAATGATGAGATTTACAGTACCTTCACCCTATTCACTTCCCAAACAACACTGTAGCCCCTACAAATCACAGACCAGGCCCAAAATTCATAGTAAGGCTGTAGCGGTAACTGGAGTCCCAGAACTCCGAAGGCAAATACCTCTTGTGCTAGGCTGCCGTTACTAGCGAGCGCAAGGACGGATGACGCGACAATTTTTACTGCGATTCAGGAAACCAGCTTTATTTGCATGACATCAGCTGATGGGTCTGCCCCCTTTGCGGAACGATGCCGCTGGAAGACAGAACCCCGATCTTTCCCAGTAAACAGATTTTATACAAACAATGGTGACAATATTTCAGTCCCTCCCTTCTTCATGCATTGTTACTGGCTAGCATTCGTGAACCCAAATTACTCTACCCAATTAAACAAAGCATTCTTAGCATCTCAAATTCCATTTGCTGACAAACGTTGTGCAGTGTAAATTTTCATCTTTCTTCTATGTTATCTGCCCTACGTGCAGACTGTACTTAAATCGATACATTTACTACCGAGTTCCCACCGGAAGCCTGCCAAGTGGAAACCTCATTTGCCATGCGCATCTCCTAACCCAATTGCTAACTTTGTAAACAAACGCACATGGTGACTGCTAAGCAAATCAAGACTTGTTTCTTATCTAGAGGCACATGATGTTCTCTGGGCTAATCACAGCCTGTGCTTGTGGACCAATCAGAGTGGATTATTTTCGTCACTGTTGCTGGCAAACAATCTCTTTTCTCTGCTACTCCGTTTCTATTCTAAAGCAGCATCTTTCCCTGACGTTTCTTCTGTTAAAGCATCAATTTCCCCTTTATTCCTCCGTTTTTCCTTTTGCAAATGATTTTGGCCAATAATCAATTGCAAAACATGATTCTATAGCCTAGATTTCATCCCAATCTGACCTCCAATCCCTCCTTTCCTTCTTTTTGACACTTTTTGCTATTTTAACTGTCTGTCTCGCTGTAAAGGTACAGTATCTTAGCATCAATGAAAAGCAACAAAGCATGATTGTTACAGAACAAAGAATCACAAAAATTAACATAGCTATTGATTTTAACCATTTCATCTCTGGTAGCCAACTAGTAAACCATCCCCAAAAATTGTCCGAGTGTTCATAAGACTTTTGAACTTCGTGTGCAACTTGCTGTATCTTTTCCATGTTTACCTCAATATCTCCTGTCATGTTAATGTAGTGACAACACGTGGCATTCAGCCAAACACAAAGACCTCCTTGTTTTGTTAACAGGTAATCCAGAGCTAACTTTTGCTGTATTACCATCCCAGCCAAGGAATTGATTTCTATCTGCAACACGTTCATCCCTTGGGCTGTCTCATTTGCCAATTGTTCCAACTCATAAGATAACACACGTAATTGCCTTATGTTCCATGCCACTCCTAATGCTGGAATTGCAATTGCAAAGGATCTCTCTGTATCAGTAAGATATGTTCTGTCTCTGTTGTACCCATATTCACTTATCAAATTAGTTGATCTCTTTTGAACATGCATGTGTAAATTGGAAACTGGGGTCTTCCTCGGGTACATTTTTAAGCCTCCAGGCCCTAAAACCCCCACTGTGCAAGCTCCACTCCAAGCAGTGGGCAGGAATCGGCCAGCCCACTTACCACATACCCACAATAACCCTTCAGGCAAATTCCCCAGCCGTTTACCGGTATGGCTAGCGGGAAGATCCTGCATTAGGTTAACTATGGCAGCTTTCTGATGGTTTCCATATAAAATGTGAGTGCAATTTGAATGTTTCTTTCCCCAGGTCCAAATTCCTTGTGTCTTGTGGTTACAATGTGGCAAATAGTGGTCATGTATCATGATGGTGTGATTGCATGCTGGGTAAGATCCCAAATCAACTCTGTAAAACAGTTCGTATCTTCCCTCCTCCGTGTTTCTTGTGGCATATATGGTACCGTCTGTCTCCCATTTGAAACACAACAGTGCTTCTAAAACTGGGGAACGGTGTGATATCATGAACTGTGCCTTGTCTGCACTGTGTCTAATATATGATTGTTTACAAGTTGTACTATTCCAACCCTGCAACGTGAGCAAAGCTGTTGGTACAATCGGCCATCCTTGCGCATGCGTAGATGGGCCGTGACTACAGATCTAACAGTCATTTAGGCTACGTTCATGAGTCATGTTTGTAATTAACTTATGGAAAAGATTCTGGTCCCACCCCCCGTGTACTCCAGTTATGTATAGTGTGAGAATTAAAGTCATGTATCCAAACACAGTTCCTACTTCTGTAGGTGGCTTTCTTTCATGCCTGTGTCCCAGGCATGAAAGAAGAAAAACTCATTTAAGAAATGGAAGGCTCTTCCTACTGAGGAGAACAGAAAGGAACACAAGCTCTGGCAAACTAAATGCAAAGCAACCGTCAGGAAAGCCAAGAGAGATTTTGAGGCACATATAGCTAAGAACATTAAAAAAAATAGCAAAACTTCTTTAAGTACATCAGAAGCAGGAACCCAACTAGAAAAGCAGTTGGGCCACTTGACGAAAATGGTAAGAAAGGGACGATAAGTGAAGACAAGGAGATTGCTGAGCGGCTAAACGACTTCTTTGCCTCCGTTTTCACACAGGAGGACAGACAACATATGCCTGCAGCTGAGTCAGTTTTTTCAGGGAGGGAATTAAATGAATTAAACCAGATAGAGATAAACAAGGAAGATGTTCTCACATGCCTTACTAAACTAAATGTCAACAAATCACCAGGGCCAGATGGCATCCACCCCAGAGTTCTTAAGGAACTCAAGTGTGAAATTGCTGAAATTCTAGCCAAAATATATAACCTTTCTCTAAGATCAGGCACTGTACCCGAGGACTGAGGGAGGCAAATGTAACTCCGATCTTCAAGAAAGGATCCAGGGGTGATCCAGGAAATTATAGGCCAGTTAGTCTAACCTCAGTTCCAGGTAAAGTGATGGAAACCATTATTAAAGAAAAATTACTAAGCACATAGAAGAACAGGCATTGCTGAAGGAAAATCAACATGGTTTCTGCAAAGGCAAATCATGTCTTACTAACTTGATAGAATTCTTTGAGGGTGTAAATAAACACATAGATAAAGGGGACCCAGTCGATATTGTTTACCTTGACTTTCAAAAGGCTTTTGACAAAGTCCCTCACCAAAGGCTCCTAAATAAGCTCTTCAGCCATGGAATCAGGGGACAGGTCTTGTCCTGGATTGGAACCTGGCTAAACTGTAGGAAACAAAGGGTGGTAATAAATGGACACTTCTCTGGGTGGAAAGAGGTGAGAAGTGGCGTACCCCAAGGTTCAGTTTTAGGACCGTTACTTTTTAATTTATTCATAAACGATCTGGATGTAGATGTAAATTGTGAGGTAGCAAAGTTTGCAGATGACACTAAACTGTTCAGGGTAGTTAAAAATGAAACTGACTGTAAAGAGCTCCAGAAAGATCTCTCGAAATTGAGTGAATGGGCAACAAAGTGGCAAATGCATTTTAACCTAAACAAGTGTAAAGTCATGCACATCGGGGAAAAGAACCCCAAATACACTTATCAACTGATGGGATCAAAGCTTTCTGAGACAAACCAGGAAAGGGATCTTGGGGTTTTGGTGGACAGCTCAATGAAGGTGTCAACCCAGTGCGCTGCAGCAGTGAAAAAGCAAATTCTATGCTTGGCATGATCAGGAAGGGAATCGAAAATAGGTCGGCAAATGTTGTATTGCCTCTCTACAAATCTATGGTGAGGCCACATCTGGAGTACTGTGTACAATTCTGGTCACCGCACCTCAAGAAGGATATAACGGAACTGGAAAAGGTACAAAGAAGGGCAACAAATATGATCCAAGGGATGGAGCAGCTCCCTTATGAAACCAGGTTGCAACGCCTTGGTCTTTTCAGCCTTGAAAGACGGCGTTTAAGAGGTGACTTGATTGAAGTGTATAAAATCATGCATGGGATAGAAAAGGTGAATAAAGAAAAAATATTTTCTCTGTCACACAACACTAGGACTAGGGGGGCACTCCCTAAAGTTCCAAGGTAGGAAAATTAGGACTAATAAAGGAAATATTTCTTCACCCAGAGGGTCATTGGGTTATGGAACTCACTTCCAGAGGAGGTTGTGACAGCTGTCAGCCTGGACAGCTTCAAGGCAGGATTAGACAGATTCATGGAGACCAAGGGAATCAGTAGCTACTGAAATGGACATCCAAGTGCCACCTCTGTGTTGATGGAGGCAGGCAGGATTTTCCCGGGTACTGGTTGTGGGGGTCGGGAGCAGGTGAGGGTTTTGCCCTCCTTTCTGCTAGAGATCCCTGTGTACAACTAGTGGGCCACTGTGTGACACAGAATGCTGGACTAGATGGGCTGAGGCCCGATTCAGCATGGCTCTTCTTATGTTCTTATGTTCTTATTAAAATCTCAAACCACCACCGTAAGGAGAAAGTTTTTGGTGTTTTCCATCGTTTTGGCGTCGGGCCACGCTTGCTTGGTTGCAGGGCGATGACATCTGCGGTGATTTCTTCAGCGGCCTCGTTGGCCCTTACGTAGGGTGTTGACGTCGTTTGTTGATCTTTATCTTTAGCGGATCCTCCGGATCGACTGCAGATTCCCAAACAGCCGGTGTTCTCTTTACTCTCGTGTAATGAATCCAAGGCCTTATCTCTCGTACTTTCACGGCAGTGGGCGTGGCTAGGAGAACGATGTATGGTCCCCTCCATCTCGGCTGCAGCGGCTGGACCCTCCATTCCTTCACGAGTACCTCGTCACGTGGGGGAAAGCAATGAAGAGGTGTGGTAGGAAAGGGTGGTTGCAGTTCTGCAGTATATTGATTCAGCTTCTCTAACTGTCTCCCTAACATCTGAACTTGCTCCATAGTCTGTTGATCTCCTTGCACATGAGTATCCAAAGATAATCCATCTATAGTCTTTAGGTTTAGTGGGGGCCTCCCGTAAAGTCTTTCAAAAGGAGACAATCCTGTCTTTTTGTGCGGTGTGCACCTGATTTTTAACAAAGCCATGGGTAAAGCTATCCTCCAATTTAGTCTTGTCTCTTGACAAATCTTTGCCAAACTGTTTTTCAACGTCCTGTTAACTCTTTCTGCACGGGCAGAAGATTGGGGGCGATAAGCGCAGTGAAGTTTCCATGTGATGCCTAGTAATTTGCTCAGTCCTTGTACAACCTGGTGCACATAGGCGGGACCGTTATCTGATCCAATCTGTAAGGGCATTCCGAATCTGGGAATGACATCCTTTAGAAGGGTTTTCACTACCTCTGTGGCTTTCTCAGTCCTCGTTGCGTAAGCTTCCACCCATCCCGTAAATGGGTCAATGAAAACCAGCAAGTACCGGAACCCACCACTGGGTGGCATTTCGGTAAAGTCGGTGACTAAAGCTTCAAACGGCACGAGAATGTTCCCTGCCACTCCCTTTCTCACTCAGGGCCCAATCTTCCTCATCTTTGGTGTAATTGCATTTTTCTACCTGTGGGCTTGAGCTTGTGACTTCTAACATTACGGATGATGGGGTTTTGAGTGCTGCTTCCCTAGCTGCCAAATCAGCTTGCCTGTTTCCCTGAACCACCGGATCGTTTCCCCTTTGATGTCCCTTACAATGCATTACAGCAACCTTTTTAGGTTTCCAAACAGCTTCTAAGAGAGCCACTATTTCATCAGCATGCTTAATGGCCTTTTCAGCTGAGGTCAGGAAGCCTCTTTCCCTGTACAATGCTCCGTGAGCATGTAACGTTATGAACCCATAACGAGAATCCATATAGATATTAACCCTTTTTCCCTCAGACAGATTCAAAGCTTGGGTGAGAGCCAAAAGCTCGGCTAATTGGGCAGAAGATCCCGGAGGGAGGGACTCTGCTTCCAAAATCTCCCCCTCCCACGTCACAACTGCATAGCCGGCGTGTCTCACCCCTTCTCGCACGAAGCTGCTGCCATCCGTAAAAAGGGTCAAATCTACTTTCTCCAATGGGGAATCCTTCAAACCTGGCCGGCTGGAGTAAACTTGGTCCATGATTTTCATGCATTGATGTTCTGGCAGCTCCCCATAACTTGGCAATAAAGTTGCCGGATTTAGCATAGGGCACATCTCGAGGGAGACGAGGGGGTTATCACACAATACTCCTTCATACTTTGTCAATCTCTCATTCGTGAGCCAGCGTGGTCCTCTTGTGTCTAACAATGCTTTTACATGATGTGGGACTCGAACAATGAGTGGTCTACCTAACGTGAGCTTGGTGGCCTCTCGAATTAAATCCACCGAAGCCGCAACGGCCTTGAGACAAGGAGGCAAGCCTCGCGCTACTGTGTCTAACTGTTTGGACAAATATGTTACCGGCCGCTGCCATGTGCCTAACTGTTGTGTTAAAACACCCACAGTGGTACCTTCTCGCTCAGCAGCAAAAAGGTAGAACTGTTTTTCTAAATTTGGCAGGCTTAATGCAGGAGGGGAAATTACGGCTTGCTTCAGAGTTCTGAAGGCCTTGTCGCACTCCTCCGTCCACACAAATGGGTCTTTATTACTTCCTCTCGTGGCTTGGTAAAGGGGCTTCGCTATTGCGGCGTAACTTGGTATCCAGTGTCTTACGTACGAGGTATTTCCGAGAAACTCTCTCGTCCGCCTCCTGTCTGTAGGGGTTGGAATTGCACAGATGACTTCCTTTCTTTCTACTTCCAAAACTTTGCTTCCTTGGGATAATCCAAAAATATTGGTTGCTTACCAGTAACTGAAGTTCCCTGAGTGGTCCCTGTGAATCGTACTTATGGTATTTCCCGCGCCTGCGTGACAGTTCGAATCTTTAAAAGCTAATATCTCTTTAAATGGAAGCCCCGCTCACATCCCCTCCGGCATATATAGCCAGTGGGAGGGGCTGCCACCTCAGATCCGTTTACTCTGCCGCAAAAAGCAGCTTGAAGGATTGAGGCATGACATCAGCGGGGAAGGATGGGCGGGAATGTACGATTCACAGGGACCACTCAGGGAACTTCAGTTACTGGTAAGCAACCAATATTTCCCTGTCGTGGTCACTGTGAATCGTACTTATGGTAGACTAGCGAGCTAATTATCGTGGCTGGTGGGCGTCATGCCACCGTAAAGCAGAAAGGGCTGCTCTACCACCGAGTGCCCTTATGAAAGCAGGTATACTTGTCATGCATGATAAAGGTAAGTAGAGTATCTTCCTAGCAGAAGTCTTGTTATTTCGAATAAGCCTCTCAAAGAGTAGTTGGGTTACCATAAATTTTATGACATGATCCTCAACCTGCTCAGGTAAAGTACAACCATTGAAATGGTAAGTCTGAGAAGGCACTGTGATAATCCAGAAAAGTATCCTTCCAATAATTCAAGTCTAACCGTACTATGCATGACGAAGACCCGAAGCCACTGACTAACTGAGGTCTTCTACTGGCACCCTTTCTGTACCTCAGAAGCACGTTTTATACATTTCCGTATACACGTAGCTATCAAGACTAAAAACTAGGGCCTAACATATGTATATGGAGACTCAGCCCTAGAGATGTTGAAATTGTCCAGGACCATGCTTACTTCCAGGACTACGCTTGTTTTCCGTAGCATGACAGCTAAGTTATACGTGGAGGCCCTGTTGTTCAGAAATAATTGGGCCAACCCAGCTTCTGTAACATCTGAAAAACTAATGAGATAAATATCTATGTTGAGTCACCAAAACAAATATGCTTGCAATGTAGAAATAAGAATTTTTCCTGGCAGTAATATGTACAATGTCCGGAGAAGGACATAGTAGGAGAAGTGCCTGGACGAAACTACGGTAAACACCGCGATATGCTACCAAATATATTAATATTTCTCAAATCCATAATGATATAAGGATGAGTATGCAAGTTATTAAGTAAAATATATCAAATCTAAGTAAACATATGATGTTTCATCATACATGGTGATGGTTCATCAAGTATTGAATAGATCCGAACAAAACCTTTCGAACGAGTTTTAAGTTCTAGCTATTGATCTCTTCCGAGAGGTAATGTCACTGTCTCCTTGACAACCTTGCAAGGTAGGGTCCTCAAGACCTGCTCAAGACCTACTCACCTGCGAGTGAATAATAAATGTTAATATTCACCTCCTATTCCGTTAGCTATTCATAAGAGGAATTGCATGCTCCATGTTCCCACCTTGAAGTTTCTTGTGACATCCCGGTCACTAGCTTCTGTAGGATTATAGAAATTTAAACTTGCAGTAAACAAGTGCAACGCTGGAAACAGAGACTTATGTAATCATAGATAATTTTTAGGACAAACTACGAACCAAGCAACTACTCTGTGCGCATTTTCCACCAGGCATTTTAGTGGTGCTACAACTTTAGGTGCAGAAATGTTGCATGGCTGCACCTGGCATTACTAATCTTACAGAATGCATCAGCATGTTTACAGAAATTCGTTATACGCTAACGATCGAGTCCTGAAGATCACTCAAAGCATTGATGCTTATCCAGTCACCCTTAGTTGCTGATAGTATTTTGTTTTAATCTTCTGGTGCTCTTACAATTTAATTGTTACTGCTTCAGCGCCATTCCATCGGCTGCCATATCTACATGCTAAAGCCTGAAGGGCACAATGCACAGATTTGATTGTGAGGTTCATAACCGAAATATCCTAATAAGAGGAAAACATGCCTATATTGTCCGAAATAGGACCATGCATGAAGAGTTACAAATTGTGAAGTTACAAATTCCACTAAATCAAATATGAGAAGGAATAGAAGCTACGATTAGTCACTATTATCCTGTTATAAATACACAGATAGCTGTAATGTCATAATGGGTTAACATGGCACATTCAGGGAAAACCAAGTGAATCCCAGCTGATATGCATCAAGGACTGGTTTTATATAATGAAGGAAAGATCTACTGACAATAAACACTCCTGAAATTAGTTTTACAAATGAAGTGTCATTAGTAACAAGGAAGAATAGTAGAAATAATAATACTATCCGAAGTTGATAATAAGGATTCAGCAGGTGCTGTTTCTTATGTTCAACACAGGTCATTAGACTTTATTCCTGTTAGGCAGTCAGAGGTAACTGACGAAAGTGCAAGAGAAGAGCACTAATGGATATCTGTGGTCTGGTGACAGTAGTATCCATTCAAGATTGATACCCTCAGCAATCAGTGGCCTGAGAATAACCTCATGTGACATCACATGGAGGGTAATGTTAATAATAATATTTATATATTATGTATTTATGTTATTCATATTCTGCTCCTTTTCAGTCCCAGGGAGACACCTAGCGGATTGCACATATACCTGCAAACATCCAATGTCGTTGACATATATAGCATATAAAGACAGACATAAAGTCAACTTAACATTATGGAAATCAGTTCAATTGATCCTCATCACAAAGTGGTGTTTGAACTTACCACTCGACGGATGCAACTGCTCTTTGGGTTGCAAAGATTGACAACAATCGACACAATTTGGTTGAGAGCTCACCCTGATCCGGGTAGGGCTCGACCACATGACTTCCAGATAGTAGAGATCTTATGAATCTCCACATGCCATTTGAAGTTCCTAGACTCCATAGCCATTCTGTCTATTAGTAAATAACTTATCCATGCCTTCTTCCTTCACGTTCATCGGATGCCCAGATGTGCTCCCTCAGTGAATAACTTCCATTTCACCAAAATTTTATGTTGTCCTTTAGTTGAAGACCAAGCCTTCCCAGAATAGGCTAAGATGGCCACTATCTGAATGTTTGACCACATTTACCGATTGAGTGAAATTGCCTCAATGGCAATGTGGCCTTATGTATTTTAATATGTTGTTCCAGATGCTTCCAATTTGTATAGCACTGAAATATCTATGTTATGCTGGTTTGAGTCCCTCGATAGAGGTGAGAAGGGTACAAAGTCTTAAACAATAAATAAATAAATAAGAGGTCAAGTAGATGAGACAGTTGTGATCAGTGCATGTAACATTTCGACCTCTAGTAAGGTACGGTAATCTTACCAAGTAATATATTCCCTTCAGTTTATATGGTCAGATGAGACCTATCAGGTTCTAATACGCAATGTTTATGAAATACATTGTCTCGCTCCTGATACAAGAAACATATATAAATACTCAGCAAACATATACGTAGAAATATGAGTATGCGACTAATGTTGCTGTCCTTGAGCAATCAGGGATCACCAGCAATGCGGCCATGCTATTGAAAACACAGCTGCAGTGGACAGGGCGTGTTTATAGAATGGAGGAACATCGGTTTCCAAAATAGTCCTCTATGGCAAACTTGCCCCAGGTCAGCCCTAAAGAGATAAATGGCCTTCCTATAAGAACATCTCAGGCTCGGCCAGATAGATCACCAGCAATGGACCACCCTGGCCTCACATCTGGAGGCATGGAGACGCAGTATCCATCCACCATGTTGTGGCATCTTTGAGAAGACATGTCAAATAGGTCTCTTAAAGAAAACAGCAATGCAGAAAGAAAAGCGACTTGGAAACAATCTAACCCATGAGATTTCTGCTGTGCTTTCTGCAGGCGAACTTGCTTTCCTCAGGTTGGCCTTTTAGTTATCAACACGCTTGTAAAGAGCGTGTGGAGAGTCTTTCTAAGAAGCAATGCCGAGAGTCCCATAAGTAAACGAAAACCTGCTCTTTGGTTTGTAGTTAGAGTCCTGTCAATTCAACAGTATCTCAATCCATGCCTGTTATCAATTATGTAAGGCCACAAGCACTCCAATGCCCTCAAGAACAAGTAAACATATTTTTATAATTATGTCAGGCCTAATTTGTTTTTATTATTATTTTATTATTATCATTACTTCGCTGTACGTTTTGAGAGCTGTTGTTGCTCTTAGACACCTTAAAGTCCTACTGCTTGGCATGACTGCATAGACTGCTGTTACTTCCCACCAGAGCAGTATCTATTGATCTACTCACATTTGCATTGATCTCAATGCCATCAGTAACAAGTAGATATTATAGGAATGTCCCCTATAATATCTTTGGCTCAAGTAAGGATTCCTCTTACATAAGTATCTGGAACTTGTGGCTAGGACTTTGGTGCTTAACTTTATCTACGAGTCAAGGCCCTGGTGATGTCCACAGACACCTCCAAGGGCACACAGCCGGCATGCATTCACATCTACCTGCCTTTTGCTAGGTTGCCATATGCCTGGGTGACCTCCTGGGCCCTCGATGTTGGCCTCTCGGAGACTCCACCGGGCAACCTGCGCCACGCAGCCAGATCCGCAAGGGTCCTTGGCGACGATGTGGAGAAGCGCCAGCTCAAAGCGCATCCGCCGAAGATCGAGCGGCGGCAGGAACGCAGCCCTGGGAGGGACAGGAGAGCGAGCGAGCGAGAGGTATGAGAGGCAGCCCGTCGCCGAACCCCTTCCTTCAGAAAGTATCCAAAGTTGGCCTTCCGGTACGGGCGCGTGCACTCCATCCTGGCTCTCCTGCTACCAAGGGGGATAGCCAGTGATATGCATGCGCGCGCACGCCCTTCCTCCTGAGAGCCCAAAGCACAAAGGTCCTCGGTGTCGAGAAGCGCCCAACTGCGCATGCGCAAAGGTCCTCTGTATCGAGGAAGAAGCGCCCGCTTGCGCAAAGGTCCTCTGTATCGAGGGAGAAGCGCCCGCTCGTAGTGGGGCTGCTGAGAATCGACTTGCTTTGAGAGCGGAGGGGAAGTGGCATGCAACTTTGAGGGGAGGGAGCGAGTGAATGAAAGACTTGAGAGGACTCAGTTTCCACCGGTACGGGCGCGCGCTCTCCCTCCTGGCTCCCCAGCCAGCATGTGCGCGTGTGCAAGCCCTTTCTCTTGAGAGCTACTGTGCGGTACGCCCGTACCGGGGGGAGTGGTTTCTGAAGCCGAAGGATCAGCTGCAGAGGCGCCTCTCAATAGGCTGAACAGACTGGCCTCTTTGGTTGGAGCCCAACAGAGGGCCATTGTTTGGCCGCTTTCAAGGTTTGGCCGCTTTCAAGGGACTCCAGTCCCCGCCGTTCTGGGCATGATCCCAGTGGGTCAGAGGCGCCAATTGGGGAACTCCAGCCCCGACGGCCTCGCGCATGCTGCACACCAGTGGTGGAGCAGAGGCGCTCTCCTCCATGGCACATGAGCTCAATGAAGGTTGGCGGCCATTTTGGCGGCAGTTATCTCAGCCTTTCATTTTTCCGTTAGAGCTGCCATCCTGGTAGCCAACGGACATTCAGATGTATCCCATTGCCTTGTAGTATTTGACACTCACAGCTTCAAGATCACATGAAAAGTCTCTGTAGTTGTCCAGTCTGGCTCCAGACAACGTGATAACATTAATTAATATAATTAATATAAACAGTAACAATTATAATTATATTATTAATTATATAATTATTGTCTATATAATTAATATAAACAATAACAGTAAATAGTAATGATATGAACTTATAATTTGCCTTAATTTAACTTTGAAATAGAGATAACGAAATGGAGATAACAAATAGCTACCAATAATAATAATATTAATAATTTTAATTGTTAATAATTAATATTAATTGTCTTCTAATCAAAAGTTTTGTAGTTATTATACGCTAGTCAAAGAAATATTAGGTAAGAAATATTAGATAAGAAATATTAGATAAGATTCCTAGCTGTCGCAACGGCGGCGGATAAAAGGATCTGAGGTGGCAGCCCCTCCCACTGGCTATATATGCCGGAGGGGATGTGGGGGCTTCCATTTAAAGAGATATTAGCTTTTAAAAGATTCCGAACTGTCAGCAGGCGGCGCTGGAATACCATAAGTACGATTCACAGTGACCACGACAGGGAACCCAAGTATTTGACTTTCTTTTGACACAACTGTGCTTTCTTCCTTGACACTTTGTATCCCTTCTCTTGTAATATTTTTAACATCTCTAGTGTGTAGTGTTTGCATCCTTGCTTCGTTCTACAAGCTAGAAGTAGATCATCCACGTATTGAAGCCATACTCCTTCTGACTCTGGGATCTCAAATTCTGACAGATCTTTGGCTAAGGCTTGTTCAAAAATCGTCGGTGAAGAATGGAAACCTTGCGGAAGATGAGTCCACGTGACCTGTGAACGTTGTCCTCCCTTTGGGGTCTCCCACTGAAATGCAAAGATGGGCTGTGACACTGGGGCCAATCTAATGCAGAAGAATGCGTCACGAAGGTTCAGAACTGAGAATCAAACTGCTGAGTCTGGGATTAAACTCATCATAATATAAGGATTTGGGACAACGGGCGTCAATGAGACTGTGGCCTGATTGACAGCCCGCAAATCTTGAACAATCCTGTACCCGCCTCCCGGCTTGCGGACAGGAAGGAGGGGCGAATTCCATGGTGAGTTGCAGGGTGCGATAATCCCATTCTGCAACAATTTGTGTAACTGCTCCTGGATCCCTTCCACGGCCTCTCTGCTGATAGCATATTGTGCTTTTCTCACGGGAAGGCATCCTGGCTTTATCTGGATTACTACTGGTGTTACATATTTCGCCATACCCGGGGGATTATCTTCTGCCCAGACTCCTGGTGTACTTTCCCAAGACCATTGTAACTTTTCCTTCCTGACCTCCCTCAATTTGAACAATCGGTATTCTTCTTGAACTGGCACAGTGAGCTCTAGCTGGCCTGTCTCCAAGAATTCCAATCTGGCTCTAATCTTCGCTAACATGTCTCTTCCTAACAATGGAATTGGGCATTCTGGGATGTAGAAATGCTATGTTGCATCTTCTTTTCTTTAATAAAGGGCATTTTTGTGGTTTGCCTGATACTCCAATTACTTTGATTTGTTCATTGCTAATGGGTGCTATTTTGTTGTTAACTACGGACTTGTCCGTTCCTGTATCTACTAGGAACTTTATTCGCTGATCCCCTATTTCTACGGCAACTAGGGGCTCTTCTGGGTTCAGCAGGAGAAAAGCCTGGCCTGTTCTTCAATCCTCATCTTCTTCCTCTTCTTCCTCTATGGCTGCCGCTACAGTTGCCTTCTCCTGATATGATCTGTATGCCCCCTGGCCTCTTCCTCTTCCTGACCCTCTTTGCTCTCTTCCTCTTCCTCTTGCACTTGCTTCCTTCTCCACTGTCACTTCCTCTACACAATCTCTGGCCCAATGACCTTCTTTTCTACATCTAGCACACTGATTCTTTCCCAATGTACTAGCACTTCCTCTTCGTCTTCCTCTTCCTCGTCCTGCACCTCTGCTATAGCCACTTCCTCTGCCTCTTGCTTGTCTCTCATCCATTAAGTTGAGTAACACTTTATAGCCTTCCTTCTTCTTCCTGTCCTTTCTCTCCTCTTCTACTTGCTCTCTCGCTATGAAAACTTGATCAGCCAATGCTAACAGTTCATTAAGAGTCTTTCCCAAAAATCCTGGCTGTTTCTGGATCTTCTTTCTAATATCTCCTGAGGATTGGGAAATGAAGGATTGCGCTAAGGCTATCCTTCCATCATTCTGTTCCAAATTGTACGGGCTGTATTTTCTGTAGGCCTCTTCCAGTCTTTCTAAAAATGCTGCTGGTGTTTCTGTTTTCTCTTGCTGGACTCCCTGCAAAGGCCTAGGTGGCCATTTCTTATTGCTTTTAGAAGTATCTGCTGGAAATCTCTTATGCGTTCACGATGGCCTTCCTCATTTGGGTCCCACTTAGGGTCTGTTTCTAGGGGAAATCTTACATTCCCATAAATGACTGGGTCTGTTTCTCCATGCCCTTCTTGTGCCAATAACCTGGCCTGATTGATGGTGTTCCTTCTCTCTGCAGCAGTAAACAGTGCGTTTATAAGCTGTTTGCAATCCCACCATGTAGGATCATGCGTGGCAATTATTCCCTCTAATAAATCTGCCATTGCTTTTGGTTGTTCTGAGTAAGGTGGCGTGGCATTCCGCCAGTTAAAAATGTCACTGGAATTAAAGGGAACAATTTGAAAGGCTTGTACCACCCTGTTGTTGTCATCCAACAGGGGTACTTGTCGAATTGGCATTTCTAGTGCTCCCCTTGTCTCTGTGCTTGATCTCGCTGCCTCTCGGGATCTGCTTCTAGTTTGCATAGGTGAAACATCTAATGGCTCCCGAGGATCTTTTCTATTTGTGTCCGGAGAATGCTCTATCATTCTCCCGGCATCCGGAGAGCGGTCCCTTCTCCTCGCAATTGGGGAATGCTCTATCACTCTCCTAGCGACTGTGGAGTGTTCTTTCTTGCACCTTCCGTCGGGGGAACGCTCTGTCGTTCTCCCAACATCCGGGGACTGCCTTCACGCTCTCATCTCTGCCTCCCTTGCTTCTACTAGCGGATATAAGAGTTGATCTGGTTGGGGCACTTGATAAGCTGGCGGACTCTCGTAGAAAGGGTTGCGTTCTGAGTGTGACATGGTGTAAGCTGTTGTGGCTTGCGGCAGCATTAAAGGTGCCGTCGCGGCTTGTGAGGTTGCCATAGTTGATGGAAACATCACGCGGGGAGCCGCGGCTGGCAGAGTCGCTAGTGCTGGCTGGGGCATTGCTGGTGGATTCATGGCAGAGAACGCTGGAACAATGTCTGCCGCTGGGGTGTGCATCACAGCCGGGGATGCCATCTCTGCGGCTGAACTTGTTTCGGAAGTGGGAACCGCGGTTGGGGCTTGTATCGGGGCATTTAAGGACGCATCTGGCAGAGGTGCGTTGGGCCCCTCTGCTTCTGCGGCTGCATTTTCTCTATGCCTTGGTCTTCTCCTTAAGGGTCGCAATTCTTCCGGTTCTATTTGTAAAACCGGAGCCTTTCTCCCTGCCTTTCGGCTGACAAAACATCTGTCCTGGGGCTGCTTTGGACCAGCCCACCAAACTCCTTCCGAAACCATTCTTTCCCATGTCGCGGAGTAGACCCATTGATCAGTTGGGTGTACTTCGTAACAATAAGATTCTAACTGCCTGCATTTTCTCAAATCCCATGTTCCTGTCTTTGGCCAGCTGATTTCTGCAACAGCCGGCCATACTTCTGTGCACAGGTTCTTAAGCCTGTAATCTTTCAAGTCTTGCGGTTTTCCCTCCACTGCTAACTGGCAAAACCTTTCCCAGTTGCCTAGAACACAGCTCAGAGGCGTCCCTCTTCGCTCCTTGGATCCCACTCCACCCATTTCTAATGGCTGGGGACACTTCAGTGCTTGCTCCCCCCCAAATGGCGTGTGTGTTCCCTAAGTGTTTTTACTTAACCCTTATACTTGCCGATTCCTGTAGACCCCGGGATTCTCCCCATGCCCTCGGACTTCGGTGCCGGATTTCACACTAGACGCTCGGAACCCCGGCGCACCCGGACTTTCTCTGCACGCTTCTGGTGCCGGATTACTCACTAGACGCGGTACGACCTGCGCCCCCGGACTTTCTTTCTTCTTCTGGTTTCACTGGCAGTATTTGGCAATTGCGGTCCCTCGGGTCGATAAGCGTTTCTCTGGGGCGAGATGGGCAGCCGGTCGTTTTTTTCAGGGCCCTTCTCAGCTCACCCAAGTCGCCTCAGCTTCCCGCTTCCGAGCGGAGACCGTCCTGACAACAGGATCGCGCCCTCTGCATCACACACTTGTCTGGAATCACGTCGGGGTCACCAAGATGTAGCGGTAACTGGAGTCCCAGAACTACGAAGGCAAATACCTCTTGTGCTAGGCTGCCGTTACTAGCGAGCGCAAGGACGGATGACGCGACAATTTTTACTGCGATTCAGGAAACCAGCTTTATTTGCATGACATCAGCTGATGGGTCTGCCCCCTTTGCGGAATGATGCCGCTGGAAGACAGAACCCCGATCTTTTCCAGTAAACAGATTTTATACAAACAATGGCGACAATATTTCAGTCCCTCTCTTCTTCATGCATTGTTACTGGCTAGCATTCGTGAACCCAAATTACTCTACCCAATTAAACAAAGCATTCTTAGCATCTCAAATTCCATTTGCTGACAAACGTTGTGCAGTGTAAATTTTCATCTTTCTTCTATGTTATCTGCCCTACGTGCAGACTGTACTTAAATCAATACATTTACTACCGAGTTCCCACCGGAAGCCAGCCAAGTGGAAACCTCATTTGCCATGCGCATCTCCTAACCCAATTGCTAACTTTGTAAACAAACGCACATGGTGACTGCTAAGCAAATCAAGACTTGTTTCTTATCTAGAGGCACATGATGTTCTCTGGGCTAATCACAGCCTGTGCTTGTGGACCAATCAGAGTGGATTATTCTCGTCACTGTTGCTGGCAAACTATCTCTTTTCTCTGCTACTCCGTTTCTATTCTAAAGCATCACCTTCCCCTGACATTTCTTCTGTTAAAGCATCAATTTCCCCTTTAAGGCTTCATTACCTTGAATTTCCTGACTAGGCCTCTCTTAATGGGATACTGTGTAAGGCCTGAATTGACAGTAAGGCTTCCTCAACTTGAATTTCCTGACTAGGCCTCTCTTAATGGGATACTGTGTAAGGCCTGAATTGACAGTAAGGCTTCCTCAACTTGAATTTCCTGACTAGGCCTCTCTTAATGGGATACTGTGTAAGGCCTGAATTGACAGTAAGGCTTCATTACCTTGAATTTCCTGACTAGGCCTCTCATAATGGGATACTGTGTAAGGCCTGAATTGACAGTAAGGCTTCCTCAACTTGAATGTCCTGACTAGGCCTCTCATAATGGGATACTGTGTAAGGCCTGAATTGACAGTAAGGCTTCATTACCTTGAATTTCCTGACTAGGCCTCTCCTAATGGGATACTGTGTAAGGCCTGAATTGACAGTAAGGCTTCCTCAACTTGATTTTCCTGACTAGGCCTCTCTTAATGGGATACTGTGTAAGGCCTGAATTGACAGTAAGGCTTCCTCAACTTGAATTTCCTGACTAGGCCTCTCTTAATGAAATACTGTGTAAGGCCTGAATTGACAGTAAGGCTTCCTTAAGTTGAATTTCCTGACTAGGCCTCTCTTAATGAAATACTGTGTAAGGCCTGAATTGACAGTAAGGCTTCCTCAACTTGAATTTCCTGACTAGGCCTCAGTTCATGGTACATTGTGTATGGCCTGAATTGACAGTAAAGGCATTCATACGCCGGCCAGCCACACCAGGCGAGGCCCCGGCTTTGCCAAACACACCGGTCCTTCCTCTTCCCTTTAGCTCTTCATCAGCCTGCGCCGCTGCCATCCATTTCCCTGTGGCGGCGCTGCCTGATGAAGAGCTAAAAGGAGGTGGAAGGCCTGGCGTCTTTGCCGAAGGTGAGGGCTCGCTTGGTATGGCTGGCTGGCGTACGGAGACCTCCGCGGCTCCAGCCAGCCACACCAGGCGCGGCCCCGTCCCTTCCTCTTCCTTTTAGCTCTTCCTTTTAGCCTCCGGAAGCCGGCCCGCAAAAGACCAAAAAGGAGGAGGAAGGGCGCGTCCACAGCCCTGCTCTCCCCACCCCCCTGCCATGAAAGTAAGCAGCCCGGGAGGAAAGGGAGAAAGACAGAAAGGAAGACAGATTGGGGGAGAAAGAGAGAAAGAGAAAAGGATGGAAGTAAAGAGGTAGGAGAGAAAGAATGAAAAAAAGGAAGGATAGCAGGAAGGAGGGGAAAGTAATAAAAGGATAGAAGGATGGAGGGAAGGCCGGAAGGAGGGGAGAAGAGAGGAAATGAAGGAAGGAAGGAGGGGAGAAGAGAGCCGCTCTGAGTCCCCCCCTTGGGGGTTGAGAAGAGCGGGGTAAAATCCCGAAATAAATAAATAAATGAAGAATGGAAGGATGGATGGAAGGAAGGAGGGGAGAAGAAAGGAAGGAAAAAGGAAGGAAAGCAGGAAGGAGGGGAGGGGAAAGGAAGGAAAGGATAGAAGGATGGAGGGAAGGAAGGAGGGGAGAAGAGAGGAAGGGAAGAATAGAATGAAGGATGGATGGAAGGAAGGAGGGGAGAAGAAAGGAAGGAAAAAGGAAGGAAAGCAGGATGGAGGGGAGGGGAAAGGAAGGATGGGTGGAGGGAAGGAAGGAAGGAGGGGAGAAGAGAGGAAGGGAAAATAGAAGGAAGGATGGATGGAAGGAAAGAGGGGAGAAGGAAGGAAGGAAAAAGGAAGGAGGGGAGGGAGGAGGGAGGGAGGGAGGGGGGGAGGGGAATATAGCAGGATGGAGGAAAGAAAGGAAGGAAGGAGGGGAGAAGAAAAGAACACATACACACACATATACATGCACAGAAATATACAAATATACACATACACACATCTGTACTTACACAAATCTACACATATACACACATACATATACAAACACGCATATACATAACTACACACACATACACAATATACATATACACACAAACATAAGCACACACATATACACACACATATACATAAAGACATGCACACATACATGAATGGATGGAAGGAAGGAGGGGAGAAGAAAGGAAAGGATAGGAGGAAGGATGGATGGGAGGAAGGAAGGAGGGGAGAAAACAGCAAGAAAATAGGAAGGATAGCAGGAAGGAGGGAAGGATAGCAGGAAGGAAAGGATGGAGGGAAGGAAGGAAGGAAGTGAGAAGGAACACATATACACACACATATACACATGCACAGAAATATACAAATATACACATACACACATATACATATACAAACACACATATACATAAGTACACACATATACACGCATACATAACTACACACACAGTCCCCAAGTTAAAAAGATCCCACAGCAACGCGTGGCCGGGTCAGCTAGTTATTTACTTAAAACTATTAATTGAACTAATAAAACATATAGTTTCTCTTTATTTTTATTTTTTTATTTATTTATTATTCGTGTTTGTATACTGCTCCATCCCGGAGGCTCGGGGTGGTTCACAACATCATAACATATAATACAACAATAAAAGCAACAATTTAAACAGTAAGAGAATAAAACAGTGAAAGCAACAATTTAAACGGAAGGCAATAGGACAACAAAACAGCAGAACAGTTGCCCCTTAACCTGTTACTGTGGCGTAGGTTTCTGGGCATTACGTATTGAAGGCCTGTCAGAATAATGTTGTTTTACAGGCTCTTTGGAAAGCCAAGAGCTCCGTAAGAGCCCGGAAATCGTCTGGCAAAGCATTCCAGAGTATGGGGGCTGCTACAGAGAAGGCCCTCTGTCAAGTCGAGGACAGGTGATATGTTTTGATAGAAGGCACCTCTAATAGTTTCTACTTAATTCCACTTCCCCTTCAGTGAGAACATCCCGATGCCTCCAAGAGATGAACCACGAGCAAAGCACCGCTGGCCCCTTGAGAACTTCTCTCCCGTGTGGACTCCCAGGCGACGCTCAAGGCCTGCCTTCCAAAGAAAGCCTTGTCCACAGTGCTGGCATTTCTAGGGTTTCTCTCCTGTGTGGACTCTCAAGTGACGCTTCAGGTTTGGCTTCCAAGCAAAGCGTTCCCCACAATGCTGGCATTTAAAGGGTTTCTCTCCCGTGTGGCTTTTCAGGTGACTCTCAAGGTTTCCCTTCTGAGCAAAGCCTTTCCCACAGTGCTGGCATTTGAAGGGTTTCTCTCCTGTGTGGACTCTCAGGTGATACTTCAGGCCTTGCTTCAGAGCAAAACCTTTCCCACATTGCTGGCATTTGAAAGGTTTCTCTCCTGTGTGGACTCTCAGGTGATACTTCAGGCCTGGCTTCTGAGCAAAGCCTTTCCCACAGTGCTGGCATTTGAAGGGTTTCTCTCCTGTGTGGACTCTCAGGTGATACTTCAGGCCTGGCTTCTGAGCAAAGCCTTTCCCACATTGCTGGCATTTGAAGGGTTTCTCTCCTGTGTGGACTCTCAGATGAATCTCAAGGTGTCCCTTATAAGGAAAGTATTTCCCACATTGCTGACACTTGTGGGTTTGGAGATGCCTGGCAAGATGCAGCTTGCGCCCAAGATGGCTCCTGCCCTTCACGCTTGTTCTTGTGGCCCACCAGTTCTCTCCTAGAAAGAAGGACAAGGAGAGACAAGCGTGAGTCCCAACTTTCAGGGAGGAAGAACCTTTTGGGGAAACGGGAACGGAGGGAGAAGTGGAGAGTAGTCAGGCCTGCAGAGGACGGAGGGGGAGGGACTACGGCAAAGCGGCAGAAGAAGCAGGACACCCAATAGGCTGGTCAAGACTGGAAGCGGGAAGGATGGGTCTGCAGGCCAATGGGGTGGTGGTCGGTTGAGGGGGGCTAGAAGAGGGGAGCTGGGCTGGTAGCCTTGGGCAGTTGTGGCCTTGCTCTTGGGATGACAAGCAGGGACACTCTCCTCTCAGGGCCCCACTTCTGCCTCTCTGTGCGCATATGCTCATCCTTCCCAGAGTATACCCATCCACAAACATGGGCATGCACTTAGGCCAAACCACAGGACCAGTGTGAAGGGGTTGTGGTGACTCTGAAGGACACACGAGTGGACCTGAGAGCCCAGCGCTGCCTGGGAAGCCATTGCTTTCTGGACTCTTGTGGGCCTTCCCAGAGACCCAGAGAAGGACCCTGGCCCCTGAGTTCCTGAAACAAGGGCCTGGCTGAAAGGGCCCTGAATGGAAAGGGCTCCACAGGAAAGGGGGTGTTTGGAAGGTCCTTACGCAGGAAGGTCACGTGCTCGAAGGTCTCCATCATGACCTCCTCGTACAAGGCCCTTTGCTCCTTGCCCAGCAACCTCCACTCCTCCTCCGTGAAGTAGATGGCCACGTCTTGGAAGGTCAAGGTCACCTGCAAGAGAGAAGAGATGCCACTCAGAGAACGGCTTCTCAAACCTGGAGGGGAACTTTGGTGCCTCCCAAAGAGCGACTGGGTTGCTCCAGAAGCCAGGCAAGAGCGGGACGTGTTTGAATGGACAAAAATATACATGGAAAACCCAACTACAATTAGACAGTGATAATGAGATGAACTGGTTTCCTTATTTTCAGATTAGAGAAAAATACAAACAAGATGAAAAATAGGTTTTGAAGATCAATATAATGAACCTGAAGAAGTATTATTGGGCAAAGACCAAAAGTTAGTAGGAAAATTATATAAAATACTGCTGAGATGGGAAAACGAAGATGACCAAATAAGAAATTATACGAAAAAATGGTCAAGGGACATTGGATATAAAATACATTCGGACACATGGAGAAGAATTTGGAAAACTAATATAAATATATCCTATTATCACAAATATAAAGAAAATTGGATTAAAATGATTTAGCTTCAGATAATTTAGCTAAAATGGACAAAAACACCAAACCTAATTGTGGGAACTGTGGTGAGAAAAAATTGTAAATATTTGGAAATTCATTAATAGAAAAATAGAAAAAAATATTTCAAAAAAATGTGAGGATAAAGGGAATAATGGATCCTGATTTCAAAATCCAGGAAAGAAAATCTTTATTTTAATAACCACTGCGGATGAACAGGTGAATGTAAAGTATTGGAAATTAGATAAGTTTCCAAGAAAAGATGAATGGATTTTAAAAATTATTGAGAAAATCCAAAAGGAAGGTTTAACAGAGGCATTAAAAGAGAGAAACAGAAAAAGAAGACAAGGATTCAAAATGGGAATGGTCGATATTGGGAAAGTATTGCAGAGAAGAAGGCAATAGAGATTTAAACTTAAAATGGATTTAAAACCAAACACTAGATATAGATAATTACAATTATTTTCTCTGTTTTGTATTATAGAGAACATATTGAAGCTTCAAGAAAAACAAGACAATCTCGATAAATAAAATATTAGCTCTTGAAAGATATTTCTAGATAGAAATTTAAGCCACATTATCCTCATGTTTCTGTGCACGACTAGGGTAGGCTTTTCTTATCTATTAGAGATATATTCTGCTTTTCTTTCCCCATCCTATTACCCCATCTATTTTAACTTCCTTGACTTTTACTTTTCCATTCTATTTTTTCTGTGTTGATGTTTTATTCTTTATCTCTGTGATTGTATGTTACTTTGAAACTTGAATAAAAATTATTATTTTAAGAAAAAGAAGGAAGGAAGCAAGCAAAGAAGGAAAGGAAGGAGGGAAGGAAGGAAAGAAAGAAAGGAAGGAAGGAAGGAAAGAAAGAAAAGAAGGACAGGAAAGGAAGGAAGAAGGGATGGAGGGAGGGAGGCAGTAGAGAAAGGAAAAAAGAAAGAAGAAAGAAAGAAACAAGGAAGGAATTTAAGGAATGAATGAAGCAAGGAAGGAAAGAAAGGAAGGAAAGAAAGAAAGAACAAAAACAGGAAGGGAAAAACTGAAGGAAGGACCTAAAGAAAGAAAGAAAAGAAGGAAAGGAAGGAAAGGAAGGAAGGAAGGAAGTAGGGAGGGAGGAACGACAGAAGGAAAGAAGGAAAGGAAAGGAAGAAAGAAGGGATGGAGGGAGGAAGGCAGGAGAGAAAGAAAAAAGGAAAGCAGGAAGGAAGGCAAGGAGAGAAGGAAAGAAAGAAAGAAGGAAGGAAGTTAAGGAATGAATGAAGAAAGGAAGGAAAGAAGGAAAGGAAGGAAAGAAAGAACAAAAGGAGGAAGGGAAGGAATGAGGGAAGGAAAAGAAGGAAAAGAAGGAAGAAAGGATGGAAGGAGGGATGGAGGGAGGAAGGCAGGAGAGAAAGAAAGAAAAAAGAAGAAGGAAGGAAGGCAAGGAGGGAAGGAAGGAAGGAAGGAAAGGAAAGAAGCAAAGAAAGAAATAGAGAAAGAAAGGAGGGAGGGAAGGAAGAAGGGAGGAAGGAAGGAAGGAAAGAAGGAAGGAAAGAAGGAAGGAAGGAAGAAGGGATGGAGAAGAAAGGGAGGAAGGCAGGAGAGAAAGAAGGAAGGAAAAAAGGAGGGAGGGAGGCAAGGAGGGAAGGAAGGAAAGGAAGGAAGGAAAGAAAGAAAGAAGGAAAGAAAGAAATGATAGAAGGAAGGAAGCAAAGAAGGAAGGAAAGAATGAAGAAGGGAGGAAGGGAAAATGAAAGAAAAAGAGAAAGAAAGAAGGACAGAAAAAAAGAAAGGAGGAATAAAAATAAAGAAGGAAAGAGAGAAGGAACGAATGAATGAACAAGGATGGAAGGAAGGAAGGAAGGCTGAAAAGAGACGTTGTTTACCTGTTCTGGAGGCATCGTTCTGGCCCCTTCTTCCGCAGAGGACGAATTCACTGGGTTGCCTTCTCTCCGTATGACGTCTGGAGACTCTGCTGGCCGAGTCTGGACTCAGGCACACCTGCCGGGAGGAGACATGGAGGGCTTGACACAGGCGTGAAGCCACACACAGACCCCAGAGACAAGGACATCCCTCCCAGAGCAGGGCAAGACTCAGGGTTCCCCCAGGCTATCCTAATGTCAAAGTCACCAAAGCTATCCTAATTTTGATGAGGGAAGGCCCTGGTTGGCCAGGATAATAATAATAATAATAATAATACTGTTTCCTGTCACCTTCCAGGCAGACCACAACAGGAAGGACTGGACACAAAATGGTGTCCCCCTGGCTTGCCCCCTCAGCTGCCCCTCGGCCTCTTCCCCCCTTTTTACCTCAGCCAGGTGTCAACCACTTCCTTCCGGCCTCTCTGGGAACCCAACACACCTGGCCCAGATCACCTGTCCGAAGGTCTCTCCTGGGACGAACCCTGGGAGGGAGGGAGGGAGGAGGGAGGTGGCGGTGTGGAGGAAGGGCCTGGACTCCTCCTGCCCTGGACCGGCCCTCCTCTGGCCAGGCTCAGGCTGAGGGCGCCCTCTCCCCTCCACAGGGCTGGAGGACCTCTGGACACGGTCTGCCCCGGGAGGCTGGTGGGCCCAGAGTGGGAGGGTTCCAAAGGGTGGGCTGGCTGGAGAGAGAGAGAGAGGTGTGTCAGCAGCCGATTGGCTGAGTGTGCCAGGGGCCAGGGCTCTGATTGGCTGCTGCCTCTGGCTGGCTGCTGAGGCCAACCCTTCCAACTGCCATTCTGCCCTTTGTGAGGAAACATGGCTGGCTGCCCACGGCCTTGAAGCCGGACCCTTTGGAGGCCGGAGGCACGTTGGAGTCGCCCACCTCTTGCCCATGAGAGGGAGACATAGTGTCTGTCCGTCCATCCATCCGTCCCTTTCTCATCTAAATGCGATCTATTCTATACTGTAGTTTCACGTCTTGTCAGGAGATTTCCACCTTTTACGAGCAAAGCTCGATGTTGTCATTGAGTCAAAGATGAAGCTGATGGACAAGCACTTCCCTCCATTTTTTTCTGACTGGTTGTGTTTCTTCTTCCCAAAAACCAGACACAGAAGCAGAGCCAGGTCTGTGAGGAAGCATCTCTTGGCCACAGCAGACATTTCTCAGCAGTTCTTTCCCAAGTACTGCCAGGATACAAAATGGCGGGCGGAAGACAAAATGGCTTCCCTCTTGCTTTCCCCTCAGCCGCCCTCGGCCCCTTCCCTCCTTCTTGCCTCAGCCAGGTGTCAATCAGCCAGGATCCCCTGATTCTAAACTGTATTTCACATTGGCCTCAACAACCGCCTTCTCCGGGCAAGATTCCCTCAGCTGAGGCCCCCCTCCTTCCTTCCTTCCTTCCTCCCTCCCCCCCTCCCTCCCTCCTGCCTTCCTTCCTTCAGCCAGGTGTCAATCAAATTGAGGGGGGCCTCTTTCTTCCCAGCCATGGAAATCACCTCCTCCGAGGGGGCCTCTTCCCCCTTCCTTCCTTCCTTCCTGTGTTCCTTCCTTCCTTCCTTCCTTCCTTCCTTCCTTCCACACGGCCACGTCATCCCTCCACACGGCCTGCCTTGAACTGGATTAGAGGAGTCTGCGCAGCCATCTTGAAGGCCTCGTGGAGAGATAAGACTCCATAAATGCTACTAGCTGTCCCCTGCATTGCTATGGCCCAGTCTGTGTATATGTGTTTTGTGTGAGTATATATTTGTGTATATATGTGTTTTCATATATATATATATATATATATATATATATATATATATATATACACACACCACATATATATATATATATATATATATATATATATATATATATATGCGTGTGTGTGTGTGTTGATCCTGAGGCTGTAAGGAATTGTGGGAGTCCCAAACACCGAAAGGGAGGGCCCCAGTTGGCCAGGGTAATAATAATAACAACACTAAGTCAGAACAGTAAATAAAGAACAATCAGAAGAGAGGGGAATTCCAAACAAGAAACGACCAGGGCCAGCTTACACCTTCCAACAAAGGATTCCCCCAGGCAGGAAGCACCCAGGTTTTGAAGCTGCAAGGCTATTCAATGCTAA
This sequence comes from Anolis apletophallus, assembly GCA_030556195.1. Classification (NCBI taxonomy): domain Eukaryota; kingdom Metazoa; phylum Chordata; class Lepidosauria; order Squamata; family Anolidae; genus Anolis; species Anolis apletophallus. The sequence continues at coordinate 3,840 of JARBWK010000441.1, read as the reverse complement.
TCAAGGTGGCCAATAGCAACATTCACACTTGCCTCAAGCAGGGAAGGATTCTTTCTCCCACCCTGGACCTCCCAGAGATATAGAAACCCCACCTGCCTAGTTCCCCACAGACCTCACAACTTCTGAGGAGGCCTGCCGTAGATGTGGCCGAAACATCAGGAGAGAATGCTTCTGGAACATGGCTCTATGGTCTGGAAAACTCACAGTAACCCAGCCAGTCGGCTGTTAGGAATTGTGGGAGTCGGAGTCCAAAACAATCTGACAGAAAACTGGGAGCTGTAGTTTCGTATGGTACTGGCACTCTTCAGCAGGGAAGCCTAAGGACCTTGTCGAACTACAAGTCCTGTGATTTCTGTGGCACTGAGCCTGTGGTGGGGTTTGTTTGGGGGGGGGGGTGTTATTCCCCTTTGAGGAGACCATCCTTGCACTAGCCGTTCCCCATGAAGGCTGGCTGGCTCCCTCGTGGGCTGGGAAACGTGGCCTGGATTCGAGTACAGACAGGACTTCTTCTTCAGCGTTACGTAGAAAAGGAAATGTCAAGGGCCCCAGGCTGTCAGGAATGGTGGGAGTCGGAGTCCAAAACACATTGCGACCCCAACAATGGCAGAACAAGACCACACTTGGCACACAGAGGCCCAATGGCCCACTTCACAACCTGGTGCGGTTTAGGGCAGGATGGGCCACCAATGATGGCATTAGCAGTACCTTTGCCCCAATCACTTCCCAAACAACACTGTAGCCCCTAAAAATCACAGACCAGGCCTAAAATTGACAGTAAGGCTTCGTTATCCTGATTTTCCTGACTAGGCCTCACTTAGTGGGATACTGTGTAAGGCCTGAATTGACAGTAAAGCTTCCTCAACTTGGTTTTTCCTCACTTAATGGGATACTGTTTAGGCCTGAATTGGGAACTTGAATTTCCTGACTAGGCCTCAGCTCATGGCACATTGTGTATGGCCTGAATTGACAGTAACCAAGCTCGGCACACAGAGCCCCCATGACCCACGCTACAGTCTACTGCAGTTTGGAGGAGGGTGGACCATGGATGATGGGACTTGAAGTACCTCCACGGATTATGGGATTTGTAGTACTTTCAAACCCTTCATTCCTCACAGACCATCTCCCATTTATTTATTTACTTATTTATTTATTATTCTGACTTGTATACCGCCACTCCCCAAAGGCTTGGAGCAGTTTACAAAAGCCAAAAAACAGTGTACATACAATACAGTTAAAATAACAGAACACAAGTAGCAATGCTGGGAAGTAAACTGTTCTCCATGTAGTCATGCTGGCCACATAACCTTGGAGGAGTCTAAGGACAACGCTGGGCTCCTCGGCTTCGAAATGGAGATGAGCACCAGCCCCCAGAGTCAGACACGACTGGACGTAATGTCAGGGGAACGCCTTGACCGACGCAGCAGTGAAGGCGGCCAAGGAAGCCCACTCGGGCTTTTGGGCAAATGATGGCAGGTTGACATCCGCTCCAGCTGGAACGAAGTAAACAACTCAGTGCCGTTTCTTCAACTTGGTGAGAGTTTATTTGGGGAAATTCAGGGGAAATTCCATTGCTTGCTGCCTATCTCGCCAGGGCTAGATCGGATCCTCTTTGGTGGGTCTGGCTGCTCAAGACCCTCAAATTCTTGCTCGATATCAATGGTGGCACAAAACCCTTCGCTCTTGAGGTCTTCAGGCATTTCTCTTGTGCGAGGAGACATTGCAGGCTCAAAGTCTGTCTTTTCTTTTGGTGGCATTGAAGCCAAGGCGGAAGGGAACAGAGTCAATGCTCTTGATGGCCGCTGTGTTGGAGAAGGGCCAGGTCTCTCCAGGATGCCTCCCAAGCGGCTCCAGAAAAGAATAAACATTGCTGGTCACAAAAGGCATGGGTTCCTGATCTGCTGCTGATGATGGACAGTCGTCTCATGGCTGCCAGACCAGTGGGCATCTCCACAAACATCTTATGCTCCACTGTGAAATGTGCTGCCAGCTCCTCCCAGAGGACAAGAGAGCAGGCCATGGCTGCCTCAGGCATTCCCCGAAGAGGTGACCATGTCCCTTCCTCCTCAGAGCAAGGCTCCCCATCTGGAACCCCAACTGGAAGGCCGGCCTGAAGACCCCCTCCTCTCCCTTCTGGCTCTCAAGGGCAAACCCACCCTGCGGTAAATCTGAGTGCCACACATTCATCCTCCCTGCCTCCTCCTTCTTCTATTTCTCCTTCTCCTGCTTCTCCTCCCTCTCCCCTCTCCAGATTCTTCTCCTCATCCTCCTCCCTCGCCTCTCTCCCTCTTTCCCTCTCCTCCTTCTCTTCCCTCTCCCCTCTCCTCCTCCTCCCTCTTCCACTCCCTCTACCCTCTCTCTCCCCCTCACCTCCTTCTTCTCTTCCCTCTCCCCCTTCTTCTCCTACTTCTCCCCCTCTCTCCTCCTCCTCCTCTTCTCCTCCTTCCCCTCTCCTTCTCCTCCTCCCTCTCTCCCCTCTCCCTCTCTCTTCTCCTTCTTCTCTTCCCTCTCAGTCACTCTACTTCTCCTCCTCCCGCTCCCCTCTCCCCCTCTCCCTAACCCTCGCCCATCTCCAGATTCTTCTCCTCCTCCTCCTCCTTCCGCTCCCTTTCTCCCTCTCCTCCTTCTCTTCCCTCTCCCCTCTCCTCCTCTCCTCCCCTCTCCTCTCCTACTCCCTCTCCCCTTCTCTCACTCTCCCTCTCCCCCCTCCTTCCTCCTCCCTCTCTCTTCTCCTTCTCCTCCTCTCCCCTCTCCCTCTCTCTCCTTCTTCTCTTCCCTCTCCCCTCTCACTCTCCTTCTCCTCGTCCCGCTCCCATCTCCCCCTCTCCCCTCTCCTTCTCCTTCTTCTCCCTCTCCGTCTTCTCCTTCTTCTGAGCAACCGTACAGCCAGGCCATGCAGCCACAACATCCCTGAGGAGGGTCCCCAGACCAACGATGTCCAAGTGCCCATCCCAAGGCTCTCGGGAGTCTGGATCCGGAGGGCTGGGTCTCAACCTGGAGTGCTTCTCCTCTCTTTTGGCCACGAAACGAGGGCCTCTCCAAGGTGTTGTCTTCTGAGCCTCCTTTGTGGAGACAAAAGACGTGACATAAATAAACACAATACAGAAACATAGCACAATGACAACTGTGTGTCTTATCTCCAAGATGTGGTCTATTTTCTTATCAAGAGCACCTCCAAAGACACCACGCGTGTGCTGAGCAGTCCTGCAGATCCCTGAGATCCAGGGGGAGAAACCAGGGCCCCAGAAGACACAGGTCTCGTCCAGGGCACTGGGGGGGGGGGCTCTTTGCAGAAGGGACCCCACGCTCCTCCTCAGCAGCCTCTCTCTCTCTCTCCTTCTCATGAGGAAAAACACATGGGTTGGCTTGATGCTCCTTCCTCCTGACACATTTCTCCCTTTCGCCTTCCCTTCGAGACTCAAATCCCACCTGCGCCCGCTGTGCGACCAGCCCAAACCCAGGTCTATAAATCCCATTGACTCCAGCTCAGCCGCATTCCTTCCACCCGCACCCCTTCCACGGGCAGACCAAAGGCAGCTTCTAGGCTTCAAATCGAGCAATGAGATTGTATTGAATTTCCCACCAGACTGTCCAACCAATTCCCAGCCACAACGGAGAGTGCTCCAGCCCCTGTCCGTGAGCGAACCCTCGCCACCCTCAGTCTGGACCATCAACAACAGGCTCAACCAAATCTTTGTGTTGAACCACTGTCGGTTTTTGGAGAGCAGACTCTGCTGACATCCACTCTGGCCAAGGTGAGTAAACACCTCTGTTCTTTGCCTTCATCATCTCCTCGGTGTCTTATTGGGCTCTTTGGGAGCTTGACATGCCAGGCCCCAAACC
>JARBWK010000440.1:0-31888 GCA_030556195.1 Anolis apletophallus | reverse complement strand
TACATAGATATCTTGGGAAAAGGCAAAAGTTGGCCTTAAGGATGCTGCAAGCGGAACTATGTAAGGAACTTGTATGCGTGGGTATTACTCCCAAGGTGGTGGGTTCAGGGGTGCAGGGATGGAGGGACTGTATTGGCTACTGTGTTTGTTTCTGTCTCTGTGTGTTGTGTGCTCTGTTTGTAAATGTAAATGTATATCACTGCCTTTTTTGATTATTTAACTAATACAGTTGAATTTTTTATAAAGCAGAAGCGCATTTTGTGAACTTTCCAACAAGCCTCAATGTGAGTTTGAATGAGGCAGGTGGGGAGGCAGGGTCTTGGTTGGCTGCAGGATTCCTTTGGGAAAAGACAGGGAATTTGGTGCCAGCCGGCGTCTGATTTTGGATGCTCAGGAAGGAGATCTGGAACCTATTGTGGGATGGTAAGCAGCCCAGGACTCTTTGTGTCCCTCAGCATTTAGCACACTGTTTCCCAACCTTCCTAATGCCGCGACCCCTTAATACCGTTCCTCATGTTGTGCTGACCCCTAACCATAAAATGATTTACGCTGCTACTTCACAACTTTAATTCTGCTACTGTTGTCACGATGCAAGTTGTGATTCTTTCTGCATTGTCGTTTCTCTTTGAGACGTGTTCCACGCCGACACAGCCTCCCCATCATCTGCAGCAGGGGACCTTGTGTCGACCATGGCGGCACTGGGCCTCTCCCTCTGTAAGTCAGGCCCCACACATCGGGCTGGTCACACTCTCGATCTGATCTTCTCTGCGGGTGTCCAAGTGTCCGTCACCTCTGTAATAGAGGTGCCATGGTCGGACCACTGTGCTCTGGGAGTCTGGGTTGAGCAACCGCGCCCCCCTGGCAAAGGTGCCGAACCAATTTGGGTTCTCCCGAAGGGACCTATGGAACCAACTAGGTTCCTGAACGCCTTGAGGGATTTGGAGCCTGCCAGCAACTCGCTCGTGAGCTGGTTACCACCTGGAATCATACGCTGTCCGCTGCTCTCGACGAGATCGCCCCTAAACGCCCTCTCAAATCCCGCAAATCCTGTTCCCCGTGGTATACGGAGGCCCTTAGATCTATGAAGCGGGAGAAGAGACGGCTAGAGCGCATGTGGAGGAAGCTCCGTGACGGACCTTCGGAATCAGCTTATAAGCTCTTTATGGAGGCTTATGAGCATGCTGTCAAGGAGGCGAAAAAAGTTCACTATGCCTCCTTGATAGCGTCTGCAGATTCACGCCTGGCCCAACTGTTCAGGATAATTCGGCGGTTAAGAGGCCCGCTGTTGACTATCGGCACCTGCTCCCGTGAGCAAGGAGCTTTTCCAGAGGAGCTAAAGAGGCGGTGGTCAGTCCATTGCTGAAGAAGCCCGGGCTAGACCCCACGGCTCCCTCCATTACCGCCCAGTGTCCAATCTTTCGTACCTAGGCAAGGTAATTGAGAGGGCAGCAATAAGAACATAAGAACATAAGAAGAGCCATGCTGAATCGGACCTCAGCCCATCTAGTCCAGCATTCTGTATCACACAGTGGCCCACCAGTTGTACACGGGGATCTCGAGCAGAAGGGAGGGCAAAACCCTCACCTGCTCCCGACCCCCCACAACCAGTACCCAGGGAAATCCTGCCTACCTCAACCAACTCCGAGGTGGCACTTGAATGTCCTTTTCAGTAACTACTGATTCCCTTGGTATCCATGAATCTGTCTAATCCTGCCTTGAAGCTGTTCAGGCTGACAGCTGTCACAACCTCCTCTGGAAGTGAATTCCATAACCCAATAACCCTCTGGGTGAAGAAATATTTCCCTTTATTTGTCCTAACTTTCCTACCTTGGAGCTTTAGTGAGTGCCCCCTAGTCCTAGTGTTGTGTGACAAAGAAAATAATTTTTCTTTATTCACCTTTTCTATCCCATGCATGATTTAATACACTTCGATCAAGTCACCTCTTAAACGCCGTCTTTCAAGGCTGAAAAAGACCAAGGCGTTGCAACCTGATTTCATAAGGGAGCTGCTCCATCCCTTGGATCATTTTTGTTGCCCTTTTTTGTACCTTTTCCAGTTCCGTTATATCCTTCTTTGAGGTGCGGAGACCAGAATTGTACACAATACTCCAAATGTGGCCTTACCATAGATTTGTAGAGAGGTAATACAACATTTGCTGACCTATTTTCGATTCCCTTTCTGATCATGCCTAGCATAGAATTTGCTTTTTCACTGCTGCTGCGCACTGGGTTGACATCTTCATTGAGCTGTCCACCAAAACCCCAAGATCCCTTTCCTGGTTTGTCTCGAAAGCTTTGACCCCATCAATTGGTAGGTGTAGTTGGGGTTCTTTGCCCCGATGTGCATGACTTTACACTTGTTTAGGTTAAAATGCATTTGCCACTTTGTTGCCCATTCACTCAATTTCGAGAGATCTTTCTGGAGCTCTTTACAATCAGTTTCATTTTTAACTACCCTGAACAATTTAGTGTCGTCTGCAAACTTTGCTACCTCAGAATTCACTCCTACATCCAGATCATTAATGAATAAATTAAAAAGTAACGGACCCAAAACTGAACCTTGGGGTACGCCACTTCTCACCTCTTTCCACCCAGAGAAATGTCCGTTTATTACCACCCTTTGTTTCCTACAGTTTAGCCAGGTTCCAATCCAGGACAAGACCTGTCCCCTGATTCCATGGCTGAAGAGCTTATTTAGGAGCCTTTGGTGAGGACTTTGTCAAAAGCCTTTTGAAAGTCAAGGTAAACAATATCAACTGGGTCCCCTTTATCTATGTGTTTATTTACACCCTCAAAGAATTTTATCAAGTTAGTAAGACATGATTTGCCTTTGCAGAAACCATGTTGATTTTCTTTCAGCAATGCCTGTTCTTCTATGTGCCTAGTAATTTTTTCTTTAATAATGGTTTCCATCACTTTGCCTGGAACTGAGGTTAAACTGACTGGTCTATAATTTCCTGGATCACCTCTGGATCCTTTCTTGAAGATCGGAGTTACATTTGCCTCCCTCCAGTCCTCGGGTACAGTGCCTGATCTTAGAGAAAGGTTATATATCTTAGCTAGAAGTTCAGCAATTTCACACTTGAGTTCCTTAAGAACTCTGGGGTGGATGCCGTCTGGACCTGGTGATTTGTTGACATTTAGTTTAGTAAGGCATGTGAGAACATCCTCCTTGTTTATCTCTATCTGTTTTAATTCTTTTAATTCCCTCCCTGAAAAACTGACTCAGCTGCAGGCATATGTTGTCTGTCCTCCTGTGTGAAAACGGAGGCAAAGAAGTCATTTAGCCGCTCAGCAATCTCTTTGTCTTCACTGATTTTCCCTTTCTGACCATTGTCGTCGAGTGGCCCAACTGCTTTTCTAGTTGGGTTCCTGCTTCTGATGTACTTAAAGAAGTTTTTGTTGTTTTTTTTAATATTCTTTGCTATGTGTGCCTCAAAATCTCTCTTGGCTTTCCTGACTGTTGCTTTGCATTTAGTTTGCCAGAGCTTGTGTTCCTTTCTGTTCTCCTCGGTAGGAAGAGCCTTCCATTTCTTAAATGAGTTTTTCTTCTTTCCAATCACATCTTTTACTTCATTTGTAAGCCATACTGGTGTCCTTTTGGACTTTCCATGCCTCTTTCTTTTTATTGGAATGCATTTTAGTTCGGCCTGTTTTAAGGTATTTTTAAACAGTTTCCAAGCATTCTGGAGGGATTTGATTTTTTTGCTGCTCCTTTTAGTTTGTTCTTTACAATTTTTCTCATTTTGGTGAAATTCCCTTTGTGAAAGTTTAATGTCTCCGTGTTAGTTTTCACTGACAGTTTGCTATCCAAACTTAAGTTGAAGGTTATTGTGTTGTGGTCACTGGTACCTATGGGCTCAGCTACAAGGACATCTTGAACGAGATCTTGTTCATTAGTTAGCACCAAGTCCAGGATCCACTTTCCCTGGTTGGTTCCATGACCATCTGCTCAAGGGAATAATCAGCTAGCATGTCGAGGAACCTTGTCTCTCTTCATGCGTAGAACAAGAATTTGGCCAATCTATTTGGGGATAGTTGAAGTCCCCCATTATGACTAATGTATTTCTTTTTTGAGGCCTGTTTAACTTCATTTTCCAGATAGCCGTCTGCCTCTGGAGTTTGGTTGGGAGGGCGATAGCAGATCCCAAGTGCTAGATTAGTATTTTGTCCTGGGACTTTTACCCACAATGTTTCTGTAGGTGAGTTTGAAATTTCTTGAAGTTCTAATTCATGAGATTCTAGCTCTTCGTTTATGTACAAGGCCACGCCACCACCATTTTTCCCTCTCCTGTCTTTCCTGTACAGTTTATAACCTGGAATCTTTTGTGTCCCATTTGTTTTCCTCCGTCCACCAGGTTTCTGTTATGCCAATAATATCAATATTTTTTTTTTTGCCAAATATTCCAACTCCCTATTTTTGTTCGAAGGCTTCTAGCTTTATGCACAGACATTTATATTTATTTCTCTGGTGCACTTTCAACTTTGGCTGTTTGTGAGAATTTGTAGAAGGCCTACCATGTCCTACCTCTCGACTACTACTATCTATCTTTTCTGTTGACTCAGCCATTTGTGTGTGGATTTCGTCCTCCATACTTGGCATTTCACCCTCTCGAACCGGAAGCTGCCCAGCTCCTGTCGACTTTCCCCTAGGAATCAGTTTAAAAGCTGCTCTGAAATCTTTTTAATATTAATCGCCAGCAATCTGGTGGACCAGCTGCAGGCATTCTTGGATGATGCAACCTGGCTAGACCCCTTTTAGTCCGGCTTCCGTTCGGGCCATGGGACGGAGACCGTCCTGGTCTCCATCACAGACCTACTCCGCTGCCACTTGGACCGAGGCGGATCGGCGCTGCTCGTGTTATTGGACCTCACGGCAGCATTTGATACTGTCGATTACCAACTTTTGACACACCGCCTGGCGGTGGCGGGGGTGAGGGGGACAGCCCTCAACTGGCTGTCCTCCTTCCTCCAAAACCGCCTGCAGCGAGTGAAGTGGGGAGGAGTGGTCTCCGAGGGTTCCCCTCTACTTTGTGGGGTCCCTCAGGGGGCCATTCTCTCCCCGCTGTTATTTAACATCTACATGCGACCACTCGCCCAATTGGTACGGAGTTTTGGGCTGGAGTGTCATCAGTACGCTGATGATACCCAGCTCATTCTGAGGATGGACCCCGGGGCGGTCTCTGTACCCGACAATTTCCATCTCTGCCTAGAAGCTGTAACTGGATGGCTGCGAGCCAGTAAGTTGAAGGTGAACCCGGCGAAGACGGAGATCTTGTGGCTGGGCCGCCCGGAGGGGGTAGAAACCCAGTTGCCGACGTTCGATGGTGCGGCCCTTTGCCCACAACCATCTGTTAAAAGTCTGGGGGTCCGGCTGGACGCCCAGCTGTCCATGGAGGAGCAGATCGGCTGCGCCTGCAGGACAGCTTTCTTTCATCTGCGTCTGGCAAAACATCTGGATCCTTACCTCTCCCGCTGCGACCTAGCCACGGTGATCCAAGCCACGGTCATCTCGAGGCTCGACTACTGTAATGCACTTTACATTGGCCTACCCCTGTCGATGATCCGGAAACTTAAAACAATACAATAATTAAAATGAAGAACAAGTTTTAGAAACATAAACTTATTAGTATTTCAATGGGAAGCGTGGATCTGCTTTTGGCTGATGAGATAGGATTGTTGTTGTTGTTGTGTGCTTTCAAGTCATTTCAATCTTCAGTTGACCCTGAGTGAGGGCCGGGTAAATGACCTTGGAGGGTCGTATCTGGCCCTCAGGCCTTAGTTTGGGGACCCCTGCTTTAGCTGGTTAAAATAATGGATAAAGTGAAATAATCACCCTCTTCTCAACTTAGAAGGTCGCAGTCTAAGATTTGGGTGGCATGCCTATCTCTGGTACGGAAAGGTTAGGCTAAACAAAGATTTCAGTAATCTGCTTGCAATCTGGAAGAGATATAAAGGAGGGATGGACAGAAAACCCTTGATGGTTACGCCCATTAGAAGCGGTCCAAAGGCCAATATTCAAGGACGAAATAAGATCCTATAGGGAAAAAGATCATTGGAACTTAACCAGGAAGAGAAGAGCTAGGCATCAACAATTGGTTTTGGTGTCATCAATTGACATTCATAAGAGATGCTCCTAAAGTAGGGTTTGAGGAAAAGAAATCTAAACGGGAGTGCATTTTCAATACGGGAAAGAAGGGCTTAATCTCCAGATGATATGAATACATCCCAGAGGCCAATTTAGAAGACAATAGAATCAAGCCTGTCATGGTCTCTTGGGACTGAGACCTGGGAGAAAACAGAGGAGAGAAATGGGAGTCTCTCTAGAAACATTGCAGGGACCATTAGAGAGAGAGAGAGAGAGAGAGAGAGAGAGAGAGAGAGAGAACTTAATACAATTTTTTTTACAGAAGCGATATAACCCCAGAATGACCAGCTAAAATGGACAGATCCCATAGAGGGGATTGCTGGGGACGTGACAACAAAAGCGTACCCTTTTCCATGCCTGGTGGTCATGCCTGATAGTATCTGTCAGAATATCATGGTTTCTGGTGTGGAAATTGCTTATAGTTTAAACTGTATAGTTTCAGAAATGCATGAGTGAGAACAATAGAGATGTATAGAATTGGTAGAGTGCCACTTTTGGAGTTTCCTGTGCAAACCGGAAAAGAAGGCTGGAATGTGCTTGGTGCAGTGCGCTGAGATGTTAACGGGCAGGACTGGAGAGAGTAGTGCACATATTTTGTAAATAAAGATACTGTCCCGCTTTCCTTGGAAGCTGAATTGACCAGTCCGGTGTTTTTCCAACTTCGTGCCTTCAAGGAGTTCCTTGCAAGGTCGAAGCAGCAGAGATAAGAACGGTGATTTATCTCAACTTTTCGTGACAGTATAAAAAATTTGGAAAGGTGTAGTTATGGAAACAAATAATGTGCTCACCAATAATGTATACGAAATTCCAGCCATGTCTATTTAGAGAGGGTGTGAATGGGGGAGATGAAGAATTTTGCCAATCCGGTTTTCTGGCAGCAAGAATTGTTACAGCTAAATCGGGAGGGAGAAAGAGAACGACTTCAGAGAAATTGCAGAGCAAATTACTTAGTTATTTAGGCGGTCCCTCGTTGTCCCGAGTTAGATTCTCCTCAAGTTCGGTGTACTGGCGGTGGGTCCGTAGGTGACTCTGGAGCCCTATTCTTGACCCCCATGTTATCCCGCAGTGAGGGCATCGGTTTACAGACGGAAGGCGGCCCCAGTCGGGGTTGGCTTGATGCGCCTTCCTCTTGGCACATTTCTCTCTTTCGCCCTCCATTCGTGCCTCTTCAAATTCTACAGCACTGCTGGTCACAGCTGACCTCTAGCTAGAGCGCTCAAGGGCCATGGCTTCCTAATTGTCTGAGTCTATGCCGCACTTTTAAAGGTTGGCTTTGAGCCTTAATACAGTTCCTTATGTTGTGCTGACTCCCAACCATAAAATGATTTATGCTGCTCCTTCACGACAACTTCTCAATTTTAATTCTGCTACTGTTATGAATCTTAATGTAAATATCTGGTATGCAGGATGTGTTTTCATTCACTCCACCAAATTTGGCACAAATACTCGATATGCCCAAATTTACTTGCCTAGGCGATTCCTCGTAGCTCGAGGACGATGATCTTCCAGAGGTGGTGTCTTGGCGGTGGGTCTGCAGGTGGCTGTGGAGCCCTATTCTTGACCCACATGTTCTCCTGCAGTGAGGACATCGGTTTCCAGGTGGCAATGATCTTCACTGCCCAAATTTGAATACCAGTGGGGTTGGGTGGGATTGACTTTGTCATTTAGGAGTCGAAGTGGCTGGGATTTATACCACCTTCAATCAAAGAGCATTCTGAACTCCACCAATGATGGAATTGAATCAAACTTGGCACACAGAACTCCCATGACCAACAGCAAATACTGGAAGGGTTTGGTAGGCATTGACATCGAGTTTTGGCGCTGTAGTTCACCTACATACAGAGAGCAATGATGGATCTGAACCAAATGTGGTACACATACTCAGTTTACCCAAATGTGAAAACTGGAGGAGTTTGGGGAGAATAGAGCTTGACATTTGGAAGTTGTAGTTACTGGGATTTATAGTTCACCTACAATCAAAGAGCACTCTGAACCCAGCCAACAATGGATCTGCACCAAACTTGGCACACTACCTACATGGCCAACATTGAATACTGGTGGGGTTGGGGGCTGTTTTTGAATTCTGGAAGTTTTATTTATTCATTCATTTGACTTGTACACCGCCACTCCCAGGGGCTCAGGGCGGTTTACAGAACTCAGCAGAACAATAAAACTGTAAAACAATACATGTTAAAATATCATTACGACTTGAAAGCTTGTCTGAACAAGAAGGTTTTACAAGCTTTGCGAAAGATTACCAAATTTCGCAAAGCCTGAGTTTCAGATGGCAGATCATTCCACAGAACTGGGGCGATGATAGAGAATGCCCTCCGTCGGGTTGTTGTCAGGTGGTAGGATTTCACGCTAGGAATGTCTAAAAGATTCTGATCTTCTGACCGTAGTGATCTCAAGGGACTATATGGGAACAGGCGATCCCTCAAGTTGTAGTTCACAAACACCAAAAAGGAAGAGAAGGACAGGCGGAGAGATCTCCAGCCTTCTCTGTCAAAAGGGTTCCTAAGACCATCAGAAATACGTGTTTTATGATGGTCCTTGTCGACCCCCCTGAAAGCCCCCTTGCTGCCCCCCAAGGGTCCCGCCCCATAGGTTGAGAAACACTGCCTCATATGGACCTGCCTGGTCACTGAGACCTTCAAGAGAGGCCCTTCCTTCCCTTGGTCCCACTTCCACCTCAAGCTTGGTTGGTGGGAATGAGAGAGGGGGCCTTCTCGGTGTCTGCCCCTCGACTCTGGAACTCCCTCCTCAAGGAAGCCCACATGGCCCCCTCCCTGCTGTTTTCCTTACTGCAGCAGGCTAAACATTTTTTTATTCAGGCAGGCTTTTAAAGAAGATTTTAAAAATCAATTCAGGGGGTGTTGTGGTTTTGAACCTTGAGGATGTTTTAATGGTTTTTATCTGGGAATTTTATATTTATTTATTTATTAGTTCAACTTAATATACCGCTCTCTCTGGAGCCCAGAGCGGTTTACAGAATTAAAATAGCAGATAAAACACAATAAAACCAATTTAAACCCCCAATTAAAACCCTATTCCAAGCAAAACTGCAATAAGACAGCAGAAATGCGATGGCAGCGGCACAACAGAGTGCTGATGATAACGGGCACTGGTTATGGGCCAAATGCCTGTCTAAAGAGCCAGGTCTTAACGGCTCTGCGGAACGGCATCAGGTCCCGGATGACTCGTATCTCCTCAGGGAGGGTGTTCCACAAAGTTGGTGCGGCCACGGCGAACGCCCTCTGCCGCGTACTAGCGAGTCTGTAGACCTTAATGCCAGGCACCTCCAATAAGTTGAGCCCCTCTGAGTGCAGCGATCTCCTGGGCACATAAGGGGTAAGCCGCTCCCTCAGGTGCGCTGGCCCCAAACCATATAAGGCCTTGAAAGTTAGAACTAACACCTTGAAGGTGACCCGGAATTCAATTGGGAGCCAGTGCAGCTCGCGCAAGAGTGGGGTCACGTGAGTAGATCTTGGGGCTCCTGAGAGCAAACGTGCTGCTGCGTTCTGCACCAGCTTGAGTTTCCGTATTGCCGACAAGGGTAGGCCAATGTACAGCGCATTACAGTAGTCGAGCCTCGAGATGACCGTATCTTGGATCACCGTGGCCAGGTCGCAGCGGGAGAGGTAAGGAGCCAGACGTTTTGCCTGTCGCAGGTGGTAAAACGCTGTCTTGCAGGCGCAGGCAATCTGTGCCTCCATAGACAGCTGGGAATCCAGCCGGACCCCTAAGCTCTTAACTAAAGGCTACGGGCATAGTGCCACGCCGTCAAACGTCGGCAACTGGGTCTCACCCCGGGCGGCCCAGCCACAAGATCTCCGTCTTCGACAGGTTCACCTTCAACTTACTGGCTCGCAGCCATCCAGTTACGGCTTCTAGGCAGAGATGGAAATTATCGGGTACAGATTCCACCCCGGCGTCCATCCTCAGAATGAGCTGGGTGTCATCAGCGTACTGGTGACATTCCAGCCCAAAACTCCGCACCAATTGGGCGAGTGATCGCATATAGATGTTAAATAACAGCGGGGAGAAAATGGCCCCCTGAGGGACTCCACAATGTAAGGGGGAGCCCTCGGAGACCACCCCTCCCCACTTCACTCGCTGCAGGCGGTTTTGGAGGAAGGAGGACACCAATTGAGGGCTGTCCCCCTCACCCCTGCCACCGCCAGGTGGTGTGTCAAAAGTTGGTAATCGACAGTATCAAACGCTGCCGTGAGGTCCAATAACATGAGCAGCGCCGATCCGCCTCAGTCCAAATGGCAACGGAGTAGGTCTGTGATGGAGACCAGGACAGTCTCTGTCCCATGGCCCGAACGGAAGCCGGACTGGAAGGGGTCTAGCCAGGTTGCATCATCCAAGAAAGTCTGCAGCTGGTCCATTGCTGCCCTCTCAATTACCTTGCCCATTTATATTTAATTCTGTTTTAATGTCTGCATATTTTTAAGGTGGCACTTGGATGTCCATTTCAGTAACTACTGATTCCCTTGGTATCCATGAATCTGTCTAATCCTGCCTTGAAGCTGTCCAGGCTGACAGCTGTCACAACCTCCTCTGGAAGTGAGTTCCATAACCCAATGACCCTCTGGGTGAAGAAATATTTCCCTTTATTAGTCCTAACCTTCCTACCTTGGAGCTTTTTATGTTTTAAATTGTATGCTGATGCTTTATGTTCAGCTGCTTTGAGTCTCCATGAGGGGAGATAAAGCAGGCTATAAATCAATCCAATAATAATAATACTCTTTCACTTCTTTCTTAACCAGGGAAATGAGGATTCTGTGGAGCCACCTCTTGGATGCAGGAAAGAAAGCAATAATATAGGAAGAAGAAATCCTCTCCAGGTGATGATCGTGCAGAACTCTTGACCTCACAGATAAGAAAGAAAGAAGGAGTCAGGTATCTGTATTGCAGTTAAACACCCTTTTTTAAAAACACAAACGTTTATCATAGTCACACATATACATATACAACATTTATTAGTTTTTCTTCACGAACGAAGATTCAGGAAGGACTCATCCCACACTTTCTACAAGCGCGCTGATGACTAAGAAGGCCAATCCCAGATAGGCAAGTACAGTTGCAGAAAGCACAGCAGAAAGTCTCCTTGGGTGATGTTGTTTCCAAGTTGCGATTCTTTCTGTGTTGTCGTTTCTCTTTGAGACACGTTCAACATATACAAGTACATAAACATACACACAGCAAAGACATTTCAACCTTGGGGTTACATAGGGGTAGATTGGGGATAGGTTGTCGTAGTGAATAAGGTAGACATATTAGTGGAGACATAAAAGTTTTATATTGTATTTATATTGTGTATCAGCATCGAATTATTGCCTTTTCTCAAGCCGCTCTGAGTCCCCCCCCCGGGGGTTGAGAAGAGCGGGGTAGAAATGATATAAATAAATAAATAAAAGGTAACTAAAAACAGTTTGACTTCACGTTGAGCTACAAGAGTTAAATGAAAAGATATTTACTTTGTTTGCAATATCTAATTTTTAAATCCATAGTCCTTTCAAATTGACATTTTTCTTATTTATATATGTATATACAGTATAATACTACATAACCGGCCTGAGTCCCTCTGCGGAGGTTGAGAAGATTGGTATATAAAAGTTTTAAATAAAGAAAGAAATACTAGCGCTTTCCAACTTTCATTGGATTGTTTTGATGAGTTATTTCGTAATAAAGTTGTTAATTTGTCCATTTCCGCGATTTCTAATAGTTGATAGAGCCATTCTTCTTTGTTCGGTAATTCCTTTGTCTTCCAATGTCTTGCCAATGTGATCCTGGCGGCTGTTGTGATGAATGATAGTAGCTTTTCTTTTCTTTTTCCATTTTTTTATTCCTGCAATATTTAGAAGGTACAGTTCAGGTTTTGGGGTATCAGAGGAGCTGGAGGGGCAGGTATGTAGGGTGATGGTGGGGATGGAGAGAGCCTAGAGGGGGGTGGGGGAGGGGGTGCAGGGGGGCTGTGAGAGGTGAGTGGAGCAACGGAGGGGGCTGAACAAGCGTGGGGAGGAATAGGTGCTGGAGAGGAGGGTAGGGAGGGTAAAGAGAGGGGGGTTGGCTTCCGATAACTTTCAACTCTTGATTTCTGCTCTTAAGAACCCCGTGTGTGGGTTCACCCTTCGAGATCGTATACTCTAGCTGTCCTTGGGTCCCAGTTTTTTAGCCGGTGAGGCCCGCGTCTTGTCTGTTAGGTGGGGGGTCTCCTCGCGCCTCCAAGAAGTCCGTGAGTAGAGACCAGTTAGTCCTTTTTGGTGTGACGCCTTCTGACTCATCCAGGTAGAAGGTGAGTTTGTCCATGTCTCTGACGTCTCCGACCTTGTTCTCCCACTCTTCCATGCTTGGAATCGAAGCGTTCTTCCAATTTCTTGCATAAACCAATCTCGCCGCTGTAGCTAGATATACAAACAGTCTCTCCGTACTCTCGTCTGGGAACACATCTTCACAGGACAGGCCTAACAGGTAGTACTCTGGTTTCAATTCAAAAGATGTCTGGAGGATTTTCTGGGCCGTGTAGTGTATGGTTTTCCAAAACGTTGTTGCCTCCGGGCATGACCACCACATGTGGAAAAATGTTCCTGTTTGCGAGCCACATTTCCAACATTTATTCTGGGTACCTTTGTACATTTGACTTAGTTTTTGTGGGGTCATGTGCCATCGGAAAAACATCTTGTACCAGTTTTCCTTCAGGTCCATTGCATATGTGAACTTTAGCTTTTTCCTCCAGGCTTTTTCCCATTCCTGTAGCAGAATCGGTCGGCCGATGTTCTGTGCCCATCTAACCATACAGTTTTTCACCAATTCCGTTTCCGTAGCCCATTCTAGCAACTTCTGGTATGCCCTCGTAATTTGCCTCCTTCTGTTCTTCAGAAAGATTCTCCAGAATCCTTCCTTTTCTGCGAATCCCAGCTGACTGTCTTTTTTAAAGCAGGTTTTGATGTGTAGATATTGGAGCCAGGTGAGGTCTTTGTGCTGGGCTCTTAGTTGTTCCCTTGACTTCAATTCCCTTTGCCCCTCCCTTATGACGGTCAGGTCTTCGTAAGTGGGCCAAAGTCTCCAGCCCAAGATGTTCCTTTGTCGGGCTTCTATGGGGGATACCCATAAGGGTGTTTTGGAGTAGAAGGATCTTTTGTACTTCTCCCAGATTTTCAGTAGAGCCGCTCTCAGTGGATGGTCTTTGAAGCTTTTTTCCGACTTGATCTCTTTGTACCACAGATGGTTATGCCATCCACTTTTTAGGTCAAACCCTTCCAGGGCCAATAGGTCTTCCTTCTTTAGGTCAATCCACTCTTTCAAGGCGACCAGCCCACAGGCCTCATAATATAGCTTTAGATCAGGGAGGCCTAGTCCACCTCTTTCCTTCCGATCCGTTAAGATTGTGTATTTAATTCTTGCCTTTTTGCCTTCCCATATGAAACTCAAAATGTCTTTTTTCCAGCTTTCAAAAATCCTGTTGGAACTGATAATCGGGATATTTTGGAAAAGGTATAGCAGCCTCGGCAGCACATTCATTTTTATGGCTGCCAGTCTGTCCATAAGGGAGAGGTTTGCGTTTTTCCAGCTGGCTAACTCCTTCTGGACTTTCTTCCAGAGCACCTCGTAGTTGTTTTTCATTAACTGCGAGTTCTGGGCTGATATGGTGATGCCTAGATACTTAATGGATTGAACGATTTGGAAGCCTGAGTGCCTTTCCAATTTTTCTTGGAGATTTTTCGACATATTTTTTGTAAGTATCTTTGTTTTTCTTTTGTTTATCTTGAAGCCGGCCAATTTGCCGAATTTGTCGAATTCTGAGATCCATGCTGGTAAGTTGTCCGTCGGCTCTTCAATGAAACAGATCAGATCGTCTGCAAAGGCTTTGACCTTATAGGAAAATTTTCCTAATTTCGGGCTCTTGAGCTGTTTGTTTGCTCTGAGCCTTCTTAGTAAGATTTCGATTGCCATTATAAATATTAGGGGGGAGAGGGGGCATCCCTGCCTCGTTCCTTTCTGAATTCGAATTTTTCCCGTTGGTTGGCCATTTATCCAAGTCTTTGCATTTTGGTCTTTGTAGATCGCTCCTATGGCCTTTTGGAAGTTGTGGCCCATGTCCATCTCCGTCATTAGCAATTGAAAAAAACTCCAGTTCAAATTATCAAAGGCCTTTTCCGCGTCCAAGGCCAGAAAGGCCACTTTCTTGTGGGGGTGCAATTGATAATATTCAATTAGATCAATAACCGTTCTGACATTTTCTTTAGTTTGCCTGTTTGGGAGGAAGCCATTCTGATCTGGACCTATCCATACATTAAGCCAGGCCTTTAGTCTCTCGGCCAAGATGTTAGCTAGTATTTTATAGTCATTATTAAGCAGCGAAATGGGCCTGTAATTTGCCACATTCGTCTCGTCGGTGTCCTTTTTGTGGATCAGGATGATATTGGCCTCTTTCCAGGAGTTTGGTGTCACGCCCTCCGTTAGGACCCTGTTAAAGATTTTGTGCAAGTACGAGATTAGCTCACTCGATAGTGCCTTGTAAAATCTAGCGGTTAGGCCGTCTGGACCTGGGGCTTTGCTCATGTCCAGGCCCCTGATTGCCCTTATAATCTCTTGCTCGGTGATCTCCCCATTCAGAATGTCTTTATATCTGGCTGGGATTTTACCTGGATGTTGTTCTTCCAAATAATGCCTGATATCATCCTCTTTGGTCCTTTCTTCCGTGTATAATGTGGTAAAGAACCTTTGGAATTCTTCCTTTATCTTGTCTTCAGTCGCCGTCATTTTGTCTCCAATCCGGATCTTGGTGATGAATCCTGATTGCGTTTTCTGTTTTATCTGTCTTGCGAGCCACCTGCCTGGCTTGTTGGCATTTTGGAAGTGTCTCTGTTTCATGAACTTCAGATTCTTTGATATTTGCTCCAGCTCCAGGTGGTGTTTCTGTTTGTGTAGAGCTTCCAGGGTTTTGACTAGCTCCCGATTTTTTGGTTGTTCTTTTAGGGCTTTCTCTGCTTGCCCTATGTGGTCCTGTAGCTCTCGCATCCTTTTCTGGCGCTGCTTATTCCTGGTTGCGTTGTGCTGGATGAAGTGTCCCCGGAGTACCGCCTTGCAGGCGTCCCATATCACTTCCGGGCTCACTTCTGGATTGTCGTTGTTTTGAAAGTAGTCTTTGGTTATTGATTTGTACCTTGAGATGTCTTCTTCTTTTTTCAGGAGGTTGTCATTGAGGCGCCACCTTCTTGACGGGTGTTTGTGGTTGAAGATTATCTCCATTGGGCAGTGGTCGGAATGGTCCCTTGGCAAAATTTTTATCAGAGAGATCTTGGTCGTCAGTGAGTTGGAGGCCCACACCATATCTATTCTCGACCAGCTTTGATGTCTGTGCGAATAGAATGTGTAGTCCCTCTCCCCGTGGTTGTGCCAGCGCCATGCATCCTGCAAATTTGAGCTCTCCTTAAGGCGTAGGAAGGCCTTTGGGAGGGTACTGATTGGATCCATTCCTGTCCCCTTTCTTCTTTTGGTTTTGTGGGATTTGTCAATTCGAGAGTCCATCACCCCGTTGAAGTCCCCCAGAATCAGCAGGTCATCGTGTTCCTGATTGTCGATGAGGGTTTGGAGGGTTTTTGTAAATTTGGATTTGGGACCATTGGGCGCGTAGATGCTACACACCAGGAGCGTCTGGAGACCAATCCGTATTTTCACTCCTACTATTCTGCCCTCTTGGTCCCTGCAGTTCAGGTTTTAAAGTGAAGTTAATTTGGAGTATTTCTTACGTTTCGTGAATCGTTTTCCAAAATATTTTCACTACCTCGCATGACCACCATTGGTGGAAGAAAGTCCCTTTATTTTTCTGACATTTCCAGCGATTTGATTCATTGTTTTTGTATATTTTTGCTAATTGGGCAGCAGTGATATGCCATCTGTACATCATCTTTAATGTATTTTCTTTTAACAAATAGGCATATGTATATTTTGATTTGGATCTCCACATTCTCTCCCATTCTTCTAGTGGGATATTATATCCTGTAGCACCCATGGGCCCGTTCGTGCCACTGGGGGGAGGTGATGCGCCGGGGGTCCCGTTGGCATTGGGACCCGCACAGGCTGGAAGGGACTCGGAGGATGAGTTGGAAGGCCCAGAGCAAGATTGGTCAGCCGTGCCTTTGCCCAGTTCACCTGTAGAGAGTTTAGCCTGGGATCTTGAGTGGGAGCATTCTCCCGGGGAAGGAGCGGACCAGGTGGAGATGGGAGGCAGCGAAGCAGATAGCGGAGATAGTTATGAATTCCCAAACGGCCGAGGTTCCCAAGAGCTGGCCGGGCAGCAGATGGAGGCTAGCGGCTGGGAATCTCCGGGGGAGGCTGCTTCTCAGGAAGATAGTGATACTGGACTGGAAGAGCGGGGCCGTTCTCATAACAGGCGCAGGGACATAGAGGAGGGCAGGAGGAGCTGGCATCTGTCCCTAGACCGTCGCCGTTCGGAAAGTAGAGACTGGAGACGCCGGGCCCTAGATCGTCGGGGTTCCTGGCCGAGGGATTAAGAACGGCCCCGTGGGAACTGATCTTCAGTTCTCCGGCCACGTCTGATCTGAAGGGCGTGAAGCGGAGTGAATCCTGGAGCCTAGCTTGGCTCGCCTTAGACCAAGACCTTGCCTTGATTCCGATTCGCATTGGTGCGGATCCCTTGCTACGTTCCGGACTGAATCCGGGAGCCTTGCCAAGCTTTTTACCACGTTTGCCTTCGAATCTACCTTTTGGAACTTTGCTTACTTTACTGAACTGCAGCTTCGTGCTGATTGCTTTATTCTATGAACTTTTTAAAGTGAATTGCTTTTTTGGATTTGTTTTACTCAATAAACATAGTTAGCCTTTACTACGTCTCCGTGTGTGTGTTAAAGGGGCAGTTCTAAGTCGGTGATTGTGACATATCCAATGTTTGCCGTCCATTTTTTCATATATTCTTTTATTGGACTTTTATCATATTTATTTGTTAATATGTATTTATATAATTTACAGTTTTTTCAGTTTGAAGATGTATTTTCCTGCCCCCCCCCCCAAATTGTCTCTTACCATCCTATTTTATTATCTTCTACGAATCTCATTTTTATCTGATTATATTGGTACCAATTAATATTCCAGATTGTTAATTCGTCCTGTTTTTTCAAGTAGATATTATTCTCTTCTTTTTTTAACAGATCTTTATATGTAGGCCAATTCTCTTTGTGTAAATTGTTTATTTGAAAGGCTTCAATTAGGGATATCCACATTGGAATTTTTGTGTATGAATTTCTTTTGTATTTATTTCAGACCTTAAACAGGGACGCAATTAAACACCCTGATTACTGTTGATATGGCGGATAAACCCTATAAATGCCTGGAGTGTGGAAAGAGCTTCACTGAAAATGGAAGTCTACGTAAACATCAAAGGACTCACACCGGGGAGAAACCCTATACATGCCTAGAGTGTGGACAAAGCTTCACTCAGAGTTCAAATCTACGCACACATCAAAGGAGTCACACTGGGGAGAAACCCTATACATGCCTGGAGTGTGGACAAAGCTTCACTCACAGTTCACATCTAAGTAGACATCAAAAGACTCACACTGGGGAGAAACCCTATACATGCCTGGAGTGTGGACAGAGCTTCACTCAGAGTTCACATCTAAGTAGACATCAAAAGACTCACACTGGGGAGAAACCCTATACATGCCTGGAGTGTGGAAAGAGTTTCACTTGGAGTGCAGCTCTACGTTCACATCAAAAGACTCACACCGGGGAGAAACCCTATATATGCCTGGAATGTGGACAGAGCTTCACTGAGAATGGAAGTCTACGCTCACATCAAAGGACTCACACTGGGGAGAAACCCTATACATGCCTGGAGTGTGGAAAGAGCTTCACTCAGAGTTCACATCTACACACACATCAAAGGAGTCACACTGGGGAGAAACCCTATACATGCCTGGAGTGTCGACAAAGCTTCACTCACAGTTCACATCTAAGTAGACATCAAAAGACTCACACTGGGGAGAAACCCTATAAATGCCTGGAGTGTGGACAGAGCTTCACTCAGAGTTCACATCTACGCACACATCAAAGGAGTCACACTGGGGAGAAACCCTATAAATGCCTGGAGTGTCGACAGAAGCTTCACTCACAGTTCACATCTAAGTAGACATCAAAAGACTCACACTGGGGAGAAACCCTATACATGCCTGGAGTGTGGAAAGAGTTTCGCTCAGTGTTCACATCTACGTTCACATCAAAAGACTCACACTGGGGAGAAACCCTTTAAATGCCTGGAGTGTGGAAAGAATTTTGCTGATAATTCACATCTACGTAGACATCAAAAGACTCACACTGGGGAGAAACCCTATAAATGCCTGGAGTGTGGAAAGAGTTTCACTTGGAGTGCAGCTCTACGTTCACATCAAAAGACTCACACTGGGGAGAAACCCTATACATGCCTGGAGTGTGGACAGAGCTTCACTGAGAATGGAAGTCTACGCTCACATCAAAGGACTCACACTGGGGAGAAACCCTATACATGCCTGGAGTGTGGACAGAGCTTCGCTGAGAATGGAAGCCTACGTAAACATCAAAGGACTCATACTGGGGAGAAACCCTTTAAATGCCTGGAGTGTGGACAGAGCTTCACTAACAGTTCAAATCTACGTAGACATCAAAAGACTCACACTGGGGAGAAACCCTATACATGCCTGGAGTGTGGAAAGAGTTTCACTCTGAGTTCAAGTCTACGTTCACATCAATGGACTCACGCAGAGCTTCTCTGAGAATGGAAATCTACGTAAACATCAAAGGATTCACACTGAGTAGAAACCCTATACATGCTTAGAGTGTGGACAAAGCTTCAGCTGCAGTTCAGGTCTATGTTCACATCAATGAACTCACACTGGGGAGAAACCCTATGAACTCATAGCGTGTGGAAAGAGCTTCTTGGAGAGTTGAACTCTACATAGACTTAGAATTCACATTTGAGAGAACAGTGGTATCTGGCCCCAGAGACAGTCTCTTAGACACTGCCTAAGAGTTTTCCAAACAAGTAATGTTGGCAATACTCTTTCTGGACATACATCCTTTGGTGACATGGTCCTTCAGTTTAACTAGCATACCGGAGGGTAAACCAACCCCATATAAGATGTTCAATCTCAATATTTCTCTCTCTCTCTCCCTCTATATATCAATGTTATGTTTGTTTTGAGTGACATCATAACTCAAAATCCGCTGGACAAATTGCCGCCAAATTTGGCCACAAGTGACCTACTAACTCAAGGAGTGGCCATCCCTTTAAAAATGATTTTGTCTTTTTGGGAGTTGTAGTTCCTGG
Source organism: Anolis apletophallus (assembly GCA_030556195.1). Taxonomy (NCBI): domain Eukaryota; kingdom Metazoa; phylum Chordata; class Lepidosauria; order Squamata; family Anolidae; genus Anolis; species Anolis apletophallus. Next base: position 12,407 of record JARBWK010000440.1, on the reverse strand, counting down.
GATTTATAGTAAACGTACAATCCAAGAGCATTCTGAACTCGCACCAATGATGGAGTGGACTCAAACAATGATGGATCTCGACCAAATTTGGCACAAATACTTAGTATATCCAAATGTGAACACTGGTGGAGTTTGGGTAAAATAAACCTTGACATTTGGGAGTTGCAGTTGCTGGGATTTATAGGTCACCCTACAATCCAAGAGCAGTCTGAACTCCACCAATGATAGAATTGGGCCAAACTTTCCACGCGGAACCCCCATGACCAACAGAAAATACCGTGGTTTCTGGTGGTCTTTGGTGACCTTTCTGACACCCCCTCGTGACTCCCCCAGGGGTCCACACTCCCGGGTTGAGAAATGCTGCTTGAAGGCCATCCAGTGCAACTCCCTTCACCAGGGCAAGAAAACATAATCAAAGCCCTCCTGACAAAGAACCATCCAGCTATAGATGGATATACAGTGTTCCCTCGCTTTATCGCATTTCACTCATTGCGGACTTGCCGTTTCACAGTTCTGCAATAAGTGGGGGGGGGGGGGCGCTGGGCCTTACCCTGTCTTCACCCACTCGGCAGTGGCAACACGAGGGGGGCTGGCGCTTTGCTTCCAAAGTGTTGCTAAAGTTCTGGGGGTGAAAATTTCAGAACTATGACAAAACTTTCAAAATGTCATTATTTCGTTATTGGCGATTTTTATGACAGAACCAATTGGGAAATGCAATTTGTAATGAAATTTTAAACTTTTGTCAGAGTTCTGAAATTTTCCCCACCAGAACTTAAGCAACACTTCGGAAGCAAAGCGCCAGCGCCCCCTGGTTCTGTAAGTACTTTGGGACCATTTAGATCCATGGGTTGCCCGCGCCTACTGCCTAGTTTCCTCTATAGCTGCTCCATGTGGTTCACCACAGACATCATGATCAACAGATTCTATTCTGGCTGCTATTAATACAGTAGAGACCCGCTTATCCAACCTTCACTTCTCCAATGTTCTGTATTATCCAACGCAGTCTGCCTCCCGCCCGGATCCACAGTTGAGGGAAGTGGGGTGTATATTTCCCTGTGGAATAACGTCCAGGGTGGGAGAAAGAATTCTCCTGTGTTTTGGTGCTGAATTCGTAAATACAGTAATTACTACACAATATTACCATATATTGAACTGCCTTTTCTGTCAACTTGTTGTAAAACATGATGGTTTGGTGCTCAATTTGTAAAATTGTAATTTAATTTGACGTTTAATAGGTTTTTCCTTAATCTCTCTGTGTTATCCAACATTTACGCATATCCAACATTCTGCCGGCCCGTTTAGGTTGGATACGCGTGACTCTCCTGTAGTAGAAAAAATAGAGTTTGAATAAGTTAATTGATAAGATGAAAAGCAGGGATACTCGCTCTGCAAAGTTGGACGCTCTTTATGTCGCTTGGATTTTAGTAGCGTCCATTTTAATTACTGTCGTTGAATATTGAATATTTTCTCTCCTTAAGTTGGGTTTGTCTTCCGTAAGTGTTGTTTATGCTTTGATATTGGGCTGTTACTAAGGTTGATACATTTTACTTGTATTTTAACGTGGTTCACAGCACCAATATGTGCTGTTTTTTTAATATGCCCTGAGTCCCTTTGGGAGATGGTGGTGGGTTATCAATACAGTTATGATTTGGTTATTGAGAAAGAGAAGGGACAATAGAAGAAGTTTAAAGAAATCACAGAACCCTTGTCCTGGTGGGCCATCATCCAGTCCAACCCCATTCTGCCAAGAAGCAGGGAAATTGCATTCAAAGCACCCCGACAGATGGCCATCCAGCCTTTAAAGAAAGCTTCCAAAGGAGGAGAGAGAGAGTTCCACTGCTGAACAGCACGTGCTCTCTCCCTCTCTCTCTGTCTCACCGCCAGGAAGTTCTTTCTCAATTATTCCTTGTAGTTGGAAGCCGCTGTTCCCTGGCATCCCAGTCTCCAGGGGGCAGAAAGGAAGCCTGCTCCCTCCTCCCTGTGATGTACTCCCCTCCCGTCTTGATCCAAGGCCGTCATCCTCCCTCCTCTCAGCCTTCTCTTCCAAAGGCTGAGCTCTTTCGGCCACTCTGTCCTCATAGGGCTCGTTCTCCAGACCCTGGATCAACACAGAGTCTGGAGGATCACCTGTGACTCCGCCCTGAGCCCCCCTGGGGAGAGAATGGGGCGGGATGCCAATACAATCTTACTCTGATGGGTATTCCTCTCCTTAGAGAAGATGTCATCGTTGCAACTTTTTTCTTTTACTTCACTTCCTATACTAAAGAACGTGTATAATGATACCCCCATGTTTTCAAAGAGATACAATATAGTCATGTGTCACATTATTTTACTTACATGGCTTTTGTTCAGTTCCTTCTGCCTCTTGGTGCCATCCTGGCCCAGGCCAGAGCGCCTCCCTGTCACCCGTGGCCACCCCCGGGTCTTCTTCAGGACAAGCCAGTCCCTTCAAGGACACCACCCGCCCGCCTTGCCTTTGGTCGGCCCCTCTTCCTTCTTCCTTTCCTTTTCCCCAGCATCATTCCGTTCTCCAAGTTTTCCTTTCCTCTCATCTCCTTCCCTCCAATGAGCAGCCGGGCTTTCTTTCCTGGAGGATGGACTGGTTGGATCCTCTCGCGGTCCAAGGCACTCTCAGAACTTTCCTCCAACACCACCGTTCAAAACTGCCTCTCTTCCTTCACTCAGCCTTCCTTCCGGTCCAGCTCTCACATTCATAGGTTACTACAGGGAATAGCGTTGCGTTAACTATGTGGATCTTCGTTGCCGGTGTGATGTCTCTACTCTTCACTCTTATCAAGATTGGTCATTGCTCTCCCCCCAAAAAGGAAACGTCTTCTGATTTCCTAGCTGAATCATCATCATCAACTCTCTTTGTATTTCACTCTCTCTCTCTCTCTCTCTCTCTCTCTCTCTCTCTCTCCCTCTCTCCCTCTCTCCCTCTCTCCTCTCCCTCTCCCTCTCCCTCTCTCCCCCCCCCCCCCCCAAGGGGACTCAGGGCAGATTCCAACATAACAGCAAACATTCAATGCCTACGTAAGACAATACTGACATAAAACCCCAGAAAAACCCACAAACTTCTTCCTTCCTTCCTTCCTTCTCCTCCCACCCTTTCCTTCCTTTCTATCCTTCCCTTTTTTCTCCGTCCTATACACACATACTCACATAAATACACAGACACAGGCACACAGACCTGCAGACATCTGTATACCTTAATAAAACGGAATGTTTGTATGTATGTGTGCGGAGGGCGGGAGGGCGGAAATGTGGCAGCGTTCTGATTGGCAGCCACTTTCACAGGCCACAGCGACCAGCGTGGTTGATGGACCTGCACCAAACTTGGTACACATAACCCCCCTAACCCCCTTTACATCCTGGTGCGGTTCGGGGGACATGACCCACGGATTATGGGATTTGTAGTACTTTCTAACACTTTGGTTCCCACAGACCACTGAGGCCACCGAAAAGGACCAATACAGACCATGCTTAGCCCACACAGCCCCCATGACCCATTCTATGTCCTGGTGCAGTTTGGAGGAGGGTGGACCATGGATGATGGGACTTGAAGTACCTCTACTCACTTCCCAAGTCCGCTGCAACCCTCATCCAATCACTGATCGAGAGCAAACTTGGCAAACATAACCCCCATGACTGCCTTCATGTCCTGGTGAGGTTTGGGGGAGGACTGACAATGGATGATGGGATTTGTAGTACTTTCTCACCCTTCTGTTCCCACAGACCACTGTGGCCCCCAACAAACACTGATAAAGACCACACTTGGCACACAGAGCCCCAGTGACCTACTCTACATCCTACTGAAGTTTGGAGGGGGGCAGAACATGGATGATGGGACTTGCAATACCTTCCCTCACTTTCCAAGACTGCTACAAACCTAATCCTATGACTGATCAACACCAAACCTGGCACACAGAGCCCTCATGACCCACTCTACATCCTGGTGCAGATTGGAGGAGGTTGGACCATGGATGATGGGACTTAAGTACCTCTACTCACTTCCCAAGTCCACTACGACCCTCATCCAATTACTGATCGAGACCAAACTTGGCACACATAACCCCTATGACTGGCTACACGTCCTGGTGAGGTTCAGGGGAGGACTGACAATGGATGATGGGATTTGTAGTACTTTCACACCCCTCGGTTCCCACAGACCACTGCAGCACTACCTTCAGTAATTTCATGATACCACTGCAACTCCCAGTAATGATGCATCAAGACCAAACTTGGCACACAGAGCCCCCATGACCCACTCTACACCCTGCTGCACTTCTCAAATCACCCGGGCACCGCCGGGTCCCGAAGCTAGTTCTATATAAATACAAATGTACTGTCTGCTTATATCTCCCGAACCTTGAGGAAGGAGAAATGGTTGAGGCTCGTGCCTCCTCTGTGGGACGAGAAAGACCGAAGGAGCCTAGCCATATTTCTTCTAAAATCTACTTTATTAGACACAAAACACACAAAACGCTGAGCATAACTAAACTGTGTCTGCTCACAAGCAGTGAAACATGGTGCGGGCACAGGCTTCTCCTCAGTCGCTCTCCTCCCTTTCCTGCATGCCAACAGTTGCATTGATGTCCGCTCCGGGTTACAGTTCACACAATAGCTGTACGTCACCATTAAACTGCCTAGCACTCCACACACAGGAGCTTCTCTGTATTTAACCCGGTTGTTGCCGATCAGTTGCATTTCTAGCTTCTCTCTAAGCATACAGATAAACGGCATAACTTTTACAGAACTTTAAAATCATATACACATACAGAAATATTTAAATCTCTACATTTCATCATTAATAATCCAACAGAAATTGCTTCCGGAGTGAGTCAATGGGCTGTCTCCGAGGATGTTCCCCAAAGGGATGCCCAGGTGTGTTACCATCCTGTGAGAGGCTTCTCTTTAAAGATATGTGAAAGGTCCGGGGTGGGAAAAATAACTCTTTTCTACTTGAGCCAGGTGTGAATGTTGGAAGTGCCCACCTTGATTTTTTTTAAAAAGCCTTTCAACTTAAAAGCCTGGCTTCTCCCTGCCTGTGAGAAATCTTTGTGGGGAGGTGTTCCCTATCCCAGATTGTTACATGTCGGGAATTCCACTGTTTTCCGAGGGCCACAGCAACGCCTGGCCGGGTGCAGCCAGTACTGGCATGAAATCCCAGAAAACCCTTCCATATGAAAGTGACATTAAAACCTAGCATCAAATTAAAGCCGAACATCAGTAAATTAAAAGCTACACGTAGTCAGACAAAACTCTATAGTAACATAAATCTGAACAAAACATCCACATTTGTGTACAACAGCCAGCCAGGGTTCACAAAACGGTGTGGGCAGGTTGTGTAGTCAAACGAGGTCATTGGGCCGGCATGGACCAGGAATCCCAAATACAAATAGAGTTCTCAACCAGAGGCCCAGCACTGATCTCTCCACCATCTCATCCTCCTCCTCTCCATACGCTAGTGGGCAAAAGCCAGTCAGCGGACGTGGTTGAAGGTTGTCTTGTCCACATATTGTGTAAATAGTCCAGATAAGGGTCGTTTTCCAGTGAAAGCTGAATTAAAGGAGTCGGGTATTTTCTGCCATTTTGTGCCTTGAAGCAGAAGCTTGGAAGGTCGAAGAAACTGAGAGAAGGAAGGCCATTTATCTCAATCTACCAACATGACTTACACACGATATCCTTTCATGTTCCCCATCTTCTACTTTTTTCTTTTTACTGTTTGAACCTGGACCCTGCCCACAAGATACTCTGGTCAGCAGCAGCAGGGGAGGCCTGGGGGGCGGGGAAGTGGAGTCGCCGTGATCTGTCGTGATGCCATCCCCCTGGACCGGGTTCTCCATCCCACAGTCAACAGCGTTTGAGTCTATTTCCTAAAGGTGGGGTGGGTGAAGGATTAGGGAAATCCAACCCCAAATAGGGAAGCAAGTCTTCCAGGAATATTTATGCATGTATGTATGTATTTAAAACATTTATATCCCGCCCTTCGCCTCCCGAAGGGGACTCGGGCCGGAGAACAACATATATAGGATGAATATTCAATGCCGGGACCAGAATTCACGATATGCACACAATCTGAGGGATACCTGGCCGCTCTAAACCAATCCAAGCCCCCTTTCAGGGCCAGACCAGCTCCACCCAAGAGTCTTGAAGGAACTGGAGGAAGGAAGTCCTTTCGGGACCTCTGGCCATCACCTTGGAGGGTTCGTGGAGAACGGGAGAAATCCCATCAGGTTGGAGGAGGGCAAACGTGGTCCTTCTCTCCCAAACCATTACCAATGTCCGGCCCGCCTCAAGCCGATACCAGGCAAGATTCTGGAAAAGATGGTTAAGGAAGTGGTCTGAGAGGAGACCTGAGGAGGGCCATGGGTCAAGGCGTGAGGGGAGTGTGTCCCAGGGAGGAGGGAGAGGCTTCCTTTCTGCTGCCCTGGAGAGAGACGAGGGCGCCACGGAGCCACGGCTTCAAACGAGAGGAAAGGAAGGAGATTCGGCTGTGAAGTCATGGGACTCCAAAAGGTGAGAGTCACATTTAGGAACCTCAAAACGTAGTTCCTTGCAAAGCATCAAAATGGCAGCAGAGAAGCTGTCCGGAAGAGACCAGAGCAGACGTGGCCTTTGAGACTCAAACTGGGGGAAAGGCATCTCTGCCAACGTGCCGTTTTATCCAGGCATTTGCAGTTTGTGGTAGAAAGGGAACACAAGGCAGTGGCACAAGAGTCAAAGCAGGAACACGGCAGAACCACAACAGGGATCGAAATGGAGGCATTTGAATCGTCTACTTTGTGGGGTGCCTCAGGGGGCAATTCTCTCCCCTCTATTATTTAATCTATGTGCGACCACTTGCTCGGCTGGTACGTAGCTTTGGGCTGGAGTGTCACCAAGATACGGATGACACCCAGCTCCATACCCGATAATTTCCATCGCTGTCTTGAGACCGTTACTGGATGCCTGCGAGCCAGTAGGTTAAAGGTGAATCCGGCTAAGACGGAGATCCTGTGGCTGGGCTGTCCGGGTACGAGTGAGATCCGGCTTCCAACCCTGGACGGGGCAACACTCCGCCCGCCATCATCGGTTAAGAGTTTAGGACTCACGCTTGACTCCCATCTGACGATGGGAAAACATATCTCCACCGTCAGCAGAACAGCGTTCCATCATCTCCGGCAGGCGAGGAAGCTGGCTCCCTACTTGTCCCACCACGACCTAGCCACACAGTGGTCCATGCCACGGTCATCTCAAGACTGGACTACTGTAATGCTCTCTTCGTTGGCCTTCCTCTGTCGGTGATTCGGAAGCTTAAGTTGGTGCAGAACGCCGCAGCCCGGCTGGTGGCAGGCCTTCCATCTCGCTGCCACATCAGGCCGGTCCTGCGGGAACTGCACTGGCTTCCAATAGAGCACCAATCACCTTCAAAGTGCTGGTTCTAACCTTCAAGGCCTTGAACGGTCTGGGGCCGGTGTATCTAAGGGACCGCCTTTCCCCATATCCTGTATATAACATATATATACAACATAAGCAGGGCAGGGAAAGGGTTTGTCTTTCTAAACACGGAAGACTCGAAAGAGGCAGAAGTGGATCCAGAGGGAACCAGAGCATTTGGCCGTAATTCCATTAATTTCAAGAGATTCCACCTGAACATGAGGAAGAACTTCCTGACAGAGAGAGAGAGAGCTGTTCAGCAGTGGAACTCTCTGCCCCAAGTCATGAATGAAGATCCTGAGCAGGACTGGGATGCACAGGAGGGGGGAACCCTGCTGGTGGCCCTCCGCTCCTGACTTCTCTCCCGGCTGAAGAGGAGGAAGCCTTGGGGAGGATGGATCACCCTCGGGGCTCCTTCGCTTCGCCAATGGCAGGCCCACCTCTCCGGACTTTTGCCTCTCCCACATTTCTGAAATTGTGATTGAAAGGTGGGCTCAAAGCCAGCCTCAAAAACCGCGGCAGAGACACCCAGGGGAGGGAACTGGGAAGCAGGTTGCAGGTTTGAATCTGGGGAGCAGGGTGAGCTCCCCCTGTCAGCCCCAGCTTCTGCCAACCTAGCAGTTTGAAAACATCAATGTGAGTAGATCAATAGGTACTGCTCTGGCGGGAAGGTAAGGGCGCTCCCTGCAGTCATGCCAGTGGCCACATGACCTTGGAGGTGACTACGGGCAATGCTGGCTCTTGGGCTTAGAAATGGGGGTGAGCGCCAGAGTCCCTCAGCCGGACACACGATCGCCCTTGACCGATCTCTGCGGAATGACGCCCAGCGTGGATGGGAGTGGGGATGTGGCCATGGGCCACCTTGGTTAGCATTGAATGCCCTTGCAGCTTCAAAGCCTGGCTCGTTGCTGCCTGGCTGGGGGAATCCTTTGCTGGGAGGTGCTGGCTTTCAGGAGGAAGGAGGAAAAACAATGAAAATGATGGGGGAAAAAACCTTTCAAATCAGGACAGTCAATAAAGAGCAACAGTCAACAAACAGGGGAACTCCAGACACGAAACAACCGGGGCCAGCTCACACCTCCCAACAAAGGAGTATTCATCCCGCCCCCTTCAGAGAGAGAGAGGGGCCTTTCTCCCCCTGAGTTCTGATCCCTGGGCCTGAAATCAGGGCGGAGGGGAGGAGGGCGGCATCCCCTTTGGGCGAATGAATGGGCTTGGGCTGGGGGGGGGGCACGTGGAGGAGGAGGGGGCCTCTCTCTCCCAAGATCCCGTGAATGGGCCACTGTCCCTTTAAGCATGCAAATGAGCCCGGCGGAGGGGCGGGGCGGGGCTGATAGCGGCAGCCGGCAACCAACTTCGCGGGCGGCCAATCGGGAGAGCCGAGGCCCCGCCCCTTGGCTTCCCATTGGCCTCCTCTGGAGGGAGGGGGAAGGAGGGACGTCGCTCTGGCCCCGCCCCCTTCGCAGCAAATGCCGCCGCCATTGTGTCCGAGGCCGAGGCAGGCGCGGCTGAGGCGAGCGAAGAGGGAGGAAGGAAGCCAGGAGGAGGTAGGAGGGGGGCGGGGGAAGGGGCCTTGGAGGCGGTGGAGTGACCCCTCCGGGGCCGAGGGAGAGGCGGCGCGGACTCCCTCCCTCCTTCCCTCCGGGGCCTTGAGGAGAGCGAGCGAGAGAGAGAGGAGGCGGCCAAGGGGGGAGAAACTCTGCCTCAGGCCTTGGCTTCCTTCCCTCCCGTCAGGTGCTTGGGACTTCAACTCCCAGAATTCCTCGCGGCCTCAGTCAGGGCCTTTCCTTATGCGTCTGAGGGGGAAAAGGAAAGGTTCTGAGGCTGCGAGGCATTCTGGGAGTTGGAGTCCCAAGCACGTCCTGAAGGGAGGGAGGGAGGGAGGGCCCCAGTTGCCCCAGGCCTCCCCTTGGGAATGTGGCCATTGGCCACCTGAATTAGCATTGGACGGCCTTGCAGCTTCCAAGGCCTGGCTTCTTCCTGCCTGAGGGGGGAGTCCTTGGTTGGGAGGCGACGATGAGCTGCCCCTGGGGTTCCTTGCCCGGAGTCCCCCTGTGCCTGGGCCTTGCTCTCCCTTGACTGTGGTGGAGATTCCAGGCTGGCCAGGCCGAGCCCCTTCCCGGGGTTTCCTCCTTCCTTCCTTCCTGTCGAGATTCCCCGCCTGCTGCTTCCACGGCCTTTCCCCGCCTTCTTCTCCCCTGGGTCGCCTGACTGACGGACTGACCTGGTGGCATTGGTGAGAGTGGCCCAGCATGCCTGCGCCCCCCAATAATAATAATAATAATCTGCATCCAGGTGGCTTCACCCTGTGCTCTGCTATGATTGACTCCTCTGGTTGGATTAGATCAGTGTTTCCCAACCAGTGTGCCGTGGCGCACTAGTGTGCCGTGAGCAATCATCAGGTGTGCCGTGGGAAATTGGAACCCCCAATACCCTTTCTTTCCAAACTCAGGGTCAATTCCCAAGCAAACCCCTTCAGTACTTTCTGTTGGTAATGAGAGTTCAACATGCCAAGTTTGGTTCAATTCCATTGTTGCAAGTGTTCAGGATGCTCTTTGATTGTGTGTTAACTATAAATCCCAGAAACTGTAACTCCCAAATGTCAAGGTCTATATTCCCCAAACTCCATCTGTGTTCACATTTGGGCATATTGAGTGTTCATGCCAAGTTTGGTCCTGATCCAACATTGTTTCAGTCCACAGTGCTCTCTGGATATAGGTGAACTACAACTCCAAAACCCAAGGTCAATGCCCACCAAACTCTTATAGCATTTTCTCTTGGTGATGGGAGTTCTGTGTGGGAAGTTTGTGTCTTTCTGCCATTCCTGCCAGGATATCTATGTTGTGTTCATCAAAACAGGCCCAGGTTTCACACTAAGTGAGCGTATAAATACATTAAAAAACATATTAACTATATATATATTACTGTGTTAGAGTGTCATTTTGTGCCATTTTTGTTGGTGGTGTGCTCCAGGATTTTGTAAATGTAAAAAGTATGCCGCAGCTCAAAAAAGGTTGGAAAACACTGGATTAGATAAATAAATAAAATAAATATTGCTATTATTGTTGTTGTTATTATTATTATTACTATTGTTAGCCTGCCGTGCCTTTCCTGTTCCTTGATTCGTGTCTGGGCATCGCTGCTGCTGCTGCATTTTGTGGTTCGTATGGAGACGTCTTGCCCACAGGTGCTCGGTAGGCCTGGTTGATCCATGGTTCTCTAAATGGTTCTAAATGCTTGCAAGGCCACTCTTTTCCGGCAGGCATTTCACTCTTAGCCACCCTCCTTTGTGTGCTGATATCAACGTTATTTTCGTGTCCTGGTGTTCTATTGTTTTAGTGCTGTTTTATTGTTATTATGCTGACATGCTGTAAACCACCCTGAGCCTGCTGGGATAGGGCGGTGTATAAATCAAAACAACAACAATAATAAAAAGTACTTACGAAACAAAAGTTCTGGTGGTGAACGTTTCAGAATTCTTATCTAAATATCATTGTTATTTCATTATTGGCAATTTTTCAGACAGAACCAGTTAGGAGCTGCCATTTATAAAGAACATTTTGAGAGTTTTGTCAGAGTTCTGAAACAACGTCCACCACCAGAATGTTTGTTTTGTAAGTCCTTTTGAAGCATTTAGAGCAGGCCTGGGCAAACTTGGGCCTTTCAGGTGTTTTGGACTTCAACTCCCACAATTCCTCACAGCCTCAGGCCCCCTTCCAAAGGAAGGGGCCTGAGGCTGTGAGGAATTGTGGGAGTTGAAGTCCAAAACACCTGAAAGGCCCAAGTTTGCCCAGGTCTGATTTAGAGCTATGGATCCAACAGGCCTTGTGCACGGTGTACAATGGGAGGCTCCTGCAGAAGTGAGGGGGGTGGGATCCCTCTTGTCCTTTGCAGAAGGGAGCCCTGGTTGGATTTCCTCAGTGCGTCTGTAGATAGTCTGAATGTTGCGCCTCCTCATCAGCTTCCCTCTGCGGTCAGTGGTTCCCTGGATGTATGTCTGGGAAGGGCACTCTTCCCCTGGGTGGGTCTTCGCCTTTCCTCTCCTGGCTTGTTAGTTTTTTATTTATTTGGGGCATTTCAATCCCATCATCCTATCTCAACCTCCGCAGAGGGACTCAGGGCGGCTAACAATCAGCACCCCATGGTGCCCCCCTTCACCAAAAAACATAAATATACAATTTCAACAACCATATAGCAATCTCTCTCTCTCTCTCTCTCTCTCTGGCATTACTTTGCAAACGAAGATTCTTAGGAAGAACTCATCCCACGCTTTCTACAAGCGCATTGATGACCCGTTGGATGTGTCCTTCGAGCCTGTGCAATGGATTTTTCTGGTGGAGCGCAGTGTGCACAGAACTGGCCTCACCCTTTAAACCAAAGGTTCATCTGCCGGGGCCTAGCAAGCTTGGACAGTGGCAGCGAGGTTCTCAGGTCGTAGGTTTGATTTGAGTTTCCTTCTCTTAGATGGTTGACCTTTCAGGGTTAGACGACCACCATCTGCCTGGGTTTGAAACCAGAGTGTTCCTTCTCCTAGGTTGGTTGCCAAAAGGCTAGAGAGCCCATCCTGCCCGTTGACGCTCTTTGTCAGACCCTTCGGTTGTGACCTGTCTGGCATGGGAGGCCCTACTGGTGGCTATTATGCCACCGCCAGCATAGCTCACCACTTCATTCCGTCTTTGGAATCCCCCCCCCCCCCCCTGAGAGAGATTAGGAATGCTCCCTCATTGGAATCCTTCAGAAAACAACTGAAAACCTGGTTCTTCCACCTGGCCTTCGGAGATTAGGCTCCCCAAATGCCCCCGTTTCTGCGAGACCTTTTCCCCCTATGTGACCCTTTGTGTCTCGACACTACTCCAGTTATCTCCCCGGAGTTTTTAAACATTTTATATGTTCATGTGGCCCACCCTGTCATTTCTGTTTTGGACTCACCTGTGCTATTGTGTTTTCACAGATGTATTTTATTGTGTTTATTGTTTCTCGATGTTGTT
>JARBWK010000439.1:0-31894 GCA_030556195.1 Anolis apletophallus | reverse complement strand
GATCCTCAGATCTCGGGCAACTTCTGATCTGAAGGGCGTTGAAGCGGAGGGAATCTTGGAGCCTAGGGTGGCTCGCCTTGAACCAAGACCTTGCCTTGTATGCGATTCGCATTGGTGCGATCCCCGCTACGCTCCGGAGTGAATCCGGAAGCCTTGCCAAGCTTTTTGCCACGCTTGCCTTTGAATCTACTTTTGGAACTTTGCTTACTTTACTGAACTGCAGCTTCGTGCTGATTGCTTTATTCTATGAACTTTATTGCTTTAATTGCTTTTGGATTTGTTTTTACTCAATAAACATAGTTAGCCTTTGCTACGTCTCCGTGTGTGTGTTAAAGGGGCAGTTCTAAGTCAGTGATTGTGACAACATGGTTGAACAATAGACAAAGCCTTGCAGGTGAAGGCAAACAGGTACATAACGCAGTACCAAACAGGCCCAGTGGGGGCTGGAACACCCAGCTCTTTCATACACTCACCATTCTTAAAAGGTCCAAACACAATAGGTTAACAAGGCACCCCACATCCTCCGGAGGTAATAGTTCCAATGTATCTGAATTGCGAGAGGCTCAACTTCTCTACATCTCTGAATCCCCAATGCAGCCTGCCACAATGAGGCTTAGGGAAGAATTCTTTTGTTTTTATGGGATTTTTGGCACCAAAAAGAGGACAGCGTATTGATTCAGTCAAAGAGGTGTTTGTAACCAAAATGAGACCCAAGGCTGTTTGCCACCCCACACATTTCACCAGCACTCTTTGAGCAGAGGAGACTCAAGGCTGCTGGGAGAGATCATCTGGAGTTTTGGAGTTCGGTGCCATCTCATAACGGATGACACTCAACACTACTACTCTTTTCCACCAGATTCCAAGGAAGCCCCTCGGGTCCTTGACCAGTGTCTGGCGGATGTGATGGGCTGGATGAGGGCTAATAAGCTGAGGCTTAATCCTGACAAAACAGAGGTCCTCCTAGCCAGTCGTGGGACCGATTGGGACATAGGATGGCTACCTGTGCTCGATGGGGTCGCACTCCCTCTGAGGACACAGGTCCACAGCTTGGGGGTCCTTCTGGACTCCGCTCTGACACTTGATGCTCAGGTGTCGACGGGTGACTAGGAGGGCCTTTGCACAATTAAGACTCGTGCGTCAGCTGCACCCATACCTGGTGAAATCTGACCTGGCCATGGTGGTCCATGTTTTAAATTGTGTTTTTTGTTGTTTTAATTGTCTTTGGCCTCGTCCCTTGTAAGCCGCCCTGAGTCCCCAAGGGGAGATGATTAGCGGGGTATACAAATAAAGTTATACTTATTATAGGATTATAGGATTCTGTGATGGAGGTCAGTTGATCTTTTCACCCAGAGGCGAGATTAAGATTAGACCGGGGTGAAAACGGAGCCCTTCTTGAGCTCCACTAAAGAGAAATATTTCAAGGTTGCCGGTCTCAGAAACAGAACACGATGACATGTTTTGGATTTGCGGAGATATTCTGTTCCTTTCTCCCCAAAGGGAGCTTTCCAGAGACCTGTCAGAAAGAACAAGTGAATCCAAACCTTGGGCTAGATTAAAAGTGGCCCTTGCTTCAGGCTCATCTGAGTTTCACTTTCACAGAAGCTGGCAGGTGGCTGGCACTGGAGATGATAAGGCCTGGGGTGGGTGGGCTCCACCCGAGCCACCAGTGCAAGGGCTGGGCTGCAAGAGAATTCCTTCAGATAAGGCCCCCGGGTGCCATTTCTTATCAAAGAAGATGCCTGGCAGTACAACTAAGAAGGGGGTTATTTGGCCCTAAAGCAGCAAGCATCCATTCCAGGAAAATGAAATTGAAAGCTGGTTCACTCATGAATTTTAAGATGGTTCGCCCAATCCCGCTGCTGCTCAGTCGATGAGGAGCAAAAATTAAACGGGTCCCTTCAGAACTGCAAGCTCTCTCTCAAGCAAATGTTGGCACTTTATTCACATGGTCACCACAGATATGGTATTTACCCATAGAGAACTGCAAGAGAAATGTAGAGAGCAGAACAAAAGACTCTATGTAACATTTTCAAACTGACCAAAGCCTTCGACACTGTGATCAGAAAAGGTCTGTGGCAGATCCTGGAATGACTAGGATGTCCCCCCCAATTCCTCAAAATGTTTATCCTGTTACATGAGGGCCAGCGCTGTCAAGTCAGATACGGCGATGCTTTCTCGGAGCCCTTTCTCATAACTAATGGAGTGAAGCAAGGTGGTGTTCTTGCACCAACCCTATTGACAATCTTCTTCAGCACGATACTCGAAAGGGCTATGGCAGACCTCGAAGAAGAAGAAGGCGGCATATATATACGCTATCGTACTGATGGCAGCTTGTTCAACTCAAGCCGTCTGAGGGCTCGCACTAAGACTCTAAACTATCTAGTCCGTGAGCTGCTTTTTGCTGAGGATGCTGCCCTTGTCACCCACTCAGAAGCAGCCCTGCAGCACTTCACATCCGGCTTTGCAACAGCTGCAGAGCCGTTTGGGCTGGAAGTCAGCCTGAAGAAAACGGAAGTCCTCTACCAGCCCGCACCTCAGGAAGAACACCATCATCCTCATGTCAGCATAGGCCAATCTGCTCAAGTCCGTTCAGCAGTTCACCTACCTGGGAAGCATCATCTCTTCAGACGCCAAGATTGATAAAGAGGTAGATCACAGATTAGCAAAGGCATAGAGTGCATTCCGAAGGCTTCAGAAAAGAGTCTGGAGCAACAAGCACCTGAGGAAAAGCACCAAAATCAGTGTGTACAGAGCTATCGTACTGGCTAGTCTCCTTTAGTGTCTGAAACATGGGTCACCTATCGCCAACACTTACGACTCCTCGGATGCTTTCATCAGCGCTGTCTTCGCACAATCCTAAATGTACACTGGACTGACTATGTGACTAATGTCACTGTCCTTGAGCAAGCAGGGATCAATAGCATGACCTCAATAGCCATGCTATTGAGGCCATGCTATTGAGAACTCAGCTGCGCTGGGCAGGGCATGTCTCTAGGATGGAGGACAACCACCTCCCTAAGATACTACTCTACTGTGAACTTGCCACAGGTCAGCACAAGAGAGGCGCCCCAAATAAGAGATACAAGGTGTAATGAACGCTGGGAATATCCCTGCAAAGACGACAGCACACAGCGACTCGGTCCTACCAGGTTTATTTCCAGGTATCAAAACCTGTGAAGCCAGATCTGCCTTTCCCAGAACCAAACACAGTTTATATACAGTCCCCGCCTCCACCATCTGTCCATCACCCCAAAGACCCAACCCCCCTAGCATGCAATGCTTAGCAGAGGTTGCATCATCTCCCCTTTGACCCAGTAGTTCCAATGTCCAATGGATATTCCAGCATATTCTCTCTGAGTCAGCATTATGCAATGCAGTTCTTCTCATGTTGGTGTGGTGTGGCTCCAGCCTCCCAAGGCCACACCTGGAGATGCCTTATCTGGTGAGCAGAGTCAAGGGACTACAGCAAATGCAGGCAGGTCAAGGAATCAGAGCAACACCAGCTCAGATTCATGAGCCTGACATAATACTCTTCCCCTCCCCCCTTGTGGAAGAGAGGACCCAAAAATACTACTTAACTCTAATATCTAAATCCTATCCTAGCGCCAAACAAATTCAGAACTAATTCTATAACACACAATTCTATATCTCAGTCCTTTTCAGTGAAACACACACTGGGACAAAGCCTTGCTATATACTTCACATACTAACCCGGAACTCCCCACACATCAGATAACCAAACATCTCTCTCACAAAATGCTCAGCTTGTTCAAGGCTAAATCCTATCTCTTACTACCAAAACCTAAAACAACCCCATCCCTTCACTGCCATGGCAAAAAGGGACTAACCTACAGAATCACACTTCCCATGCAACTATTTATTACTATAAATCCCAACAATCCATTGCACAGGGACAAATCAACTGTGCATCTGTACCCATACGACCAGGACTCCAACCCTCATAACTTCTAAAACCTTCCACTGCCGAAAGCAGGAGGCACCAGGGACAAAACTACACAACCACATCTGTAACACACAACCAGGATTCTAAGCCTCATAACTCCCACAAACCTTCCACTGCCAAAAGCAGGAGGCACCAGGGACAAAACTACACCTCTAACCATGTCACACCACGGGGGACCTAAAGCGACCATACAGTTTCACTGGCAAACAACCTAAACCATCCTTTCACAAAACCAAAAGAAAACTCTAACAAACTACACCCTTACATGCGACACTGTGTCCAACAAATACCCCAAAAGAATCCCACTACCCTTACTGCCCTGGCAGAAGGCACTTGGGAAAACTACAACTTTCAACTCTTACATGCAACACAGGACCAACTCAACTGTGCTCAGCCAATACACAACAGAAACCCACTATCCTTACTGCCCTGGCAGAAGGCACTTGGGAAAACTACAACTTCCACCACTGCACAAGCAGGAGGTCTACCATCCATAATCAACAAGCAATACAAGGGCTACTAACTACCCTGTAACTTAACTCCTCTTGGCTCCCAGCCATGAAACCCCAGAAAATCATAAACTACTAACACCCTCAAAAGCCCATGACGCAGGGACAAAACACTTCCAGAAACAACCTTTAACTATTCAGCAAGTACACAGGATTACTCAACTGTGTCAAGTACTCTAACAACAGAAATCCAATACCCTTGCCACCTTAGCAAAAGGCACACATCAATCTTTCATGCGACCAAACACCCTCACACACAAGCTATCTAACCATCACATACATCCATGAAAGGAAACACCTACGTGAAATCCACACATTCGATTTCAAATCCAAACACACAATCCTAGCCCTTTATTACTCTGAACAAACTATAACACCCCCTCACATGGGGAAAAGCACCTAGGAAAACTACAATTCCCCACTCTAGCTTATCCTAACTATCGCACACATCCATAAACCAATATAATCCTACCCCAGGAACAACCATCTGGGTCCAGCTAACCCCTCCTCTCAAGGAAGGCAACACAAACTTCCACTCTGATTCTAAAATCTATCCTCCCAAAGGAGAACTCCAACCCTTGAACGCAGTCATGTCCATCTGCGCATAAACAACACATTCACATCATAACTACCATAACTCAGAATAACCCTCCTCCTGGCCAATTCAACAGGAGGCAATACCATTACCAAATCAACTCCAAAACCTATCCTCCACCAAACAACCTTCCTGCCGCAATTAACCTCATTGCAGATCCCAACAAGGCTGTACCTATTCCTCTAAACACTGGGACCAAAATCCCTAATACAACAGCAGAATACACATTCTAAATCTCATCCCCATCTAACATTTCTAACAATGGATGCAAGTCTAAACATTCCCCAATCATGTTACATTCTACAAAACACATGTAAGCATAGCATCTACCTTAACCTTATGCAATACTACCCCCATCAACATGAATAATACTTTAAACATCATATCACCGTATCTATCCTTCCAGGGTCAATTTTACCATAAAATCATCTGATCACAATGCTTAGAGCAATACATTTAAGTGACTCCAACCTCCCAAGCTAAAACCATCCCAATTCTAAATCTCCCGGGAACATTTTCCATACAAAGCATTTTACTCCATTGGAAGCATAATATAATCATGTTACTAATTTTTCCCAAAGTCAAAATTAATATGCGGGTTACTGGACAACTGGCCCATAGTTCATTCCCAAGGCTCGCCTTGTTCCAAAGTTCTTCTTTCGACCCAGCAAAGGTTCGCAGCCACAACTCAGCTACCTTCTTTGAAAGATCTTGCTCAGGCCCAAACAAATTCCCTCCCCCCGAGAGAACAAAACCCCTGGCCAAATTAGCCGGCACCAGCTCGGCAAGCCAATGCTCCAGCAACAGGGCACTCCTAACACCTTCCTTCAGGGGAACAGCCAACGGTCGCCACCCAGTCGCACCAGCCACCATGGATCTCGCCGACTGCTCGCACTGGACCTCGCCAACTGCTCCACTTAGCAACTCCACAGCTCCATTACTCCCGGCTGCCACCGGCTCCTTCATAGGAATATCGGCTCGCTGACACTTGACTGGCACCTCCACCGCATTCCATGGCTCTCCTTCCTCAGACAAGGCCAAAACAGCGACACTCTCCTCAGCAGTCTTGGATCCCGGTAAGAAAGAGTTGTGGCTCAGTTCTTTCAAACCATCACCGGCCTCTTCTACTTCAGCATGCTGCTCACCTCTCTCCTGGACCTTCAGCTCACAAAGGGCCTCACCACATTCCAGGGGCTCGCTTACTTTCAGGGGGGAAACAACTTGGCTTATTCCCATAGCAATGGGAACAGGCTTCACTTCCCTCTTATCTTCAACACCTCTGGGAAACCAGCCATGAAGGATTCCAGCCCACACAAAAGCAACGGCCAAGGGAAACATCTGGTTGCTCTCCTCGCAGGTCATCAAAGCACTGAGAGCCTCTGTAATTGTAGAAGCCTCTTGCTTCCCTTCCCCCTCACCAGCACGTTCGCTCTTCCCAGGCTTCTCCGGCTGAGAAGCCTTCTAAAAATTTCAATCTCCTTGGAAGCCTCACCTCCAGGACGGAGGTATCCTCCCGGCAAGGCATCTTCCTCCAGCTCCGACCCGTCTTCACCATCAACGACAGGGACTTCCAAACTACCAGTCAGTTGATTTTCCAACACCACTGGCAGCTTCCCTCAACTTCTGCAAGACAGTCATTGCCAGGGAGCTTCTTCTCTGCAGCAACTTCCACTCTTTCAAGGGACAGCAAAATCACTCCCCACGCCAACAAACTTCCCAGGCCTCTGTAGTTAAAACAGTTTCGCTTTCTCCTTTACTGCAGGCCGGGACATCAAAGGAAAACATTCCTCTGTCGATTCTTTCTCCGGAGGCCTGGCTTCCATCTCAGCAGGGCACTTTCCAGTATCTTCGGCCGTCCACACAAATTTCTCTGGTAAAACAGCTTCTGCAACTGGTTTAGGCCCACACATACTCCATGCCTCCGGCTGGACTTCTTTCCTCTCCGGAGCATCCTCAAAACGTCCATCCCCTTCGTCTGGGAGACACATCCATCCTTGGAGACACATCAAACCTTGGAGCCTACCGACTCTCTCTTGCAGAACATCCATTTCCTTCTGCAGCACACTCACATCATGCCGCCCACAATGAAGAGCTTTCTGCAATACTTGTAGCCTCACACAGCACCACTGCAATTCCTGGACCACCTCACCTCTGGTCCATACAGAAAACTGAGCTCTCTCCTGCCCAGTCACCTCAGCCTTCATCCCATCTGATTCAGGCTCTGTGGCTCTTCTGCCACACTCTGCCAGGTCCTTCCAAACTGGCCTGTCCTTTGGCCCAGTCACCCTGGCTCCAACCCTCTCCGGATCCTCTGCCAGGCGAGCGCTCCTACGCCCCTCCGGTTCTCTGGGTGCATCTTCCTCCTCCTTCTCCCAAGAAGGGGCACCATCCGACGATCCTTCCATCACCCAGTGAGGGAACAAGCCTTGCAGGATCCTTCTAGCCTGCTGCTGCTCCACCTCACTTGGGACCCACGAATCGTCCTCCTCCTCCTCATATTCCCAGTCGCTATCTTCACTGGAATAGTCCTCATCCGCATCTTCCCAAAACTCCTCGGGACTCACCCATTCCACTTCGGTAAAGGATGGCACTACGGATGGCATCTTACTGGATAAGCCCTCAATGAATTCCTCCACGACAGGCTTTCTGAGATCTGGCTTTCTGTAATGAACGCTGGGAATATCCCTGCAAAGACGACAGCACACAGCGACTCGGTCCTACCAGGTTTATTTCCAGGTATCAAAACCTGTGAAGCCAGATCTGCCTTTCCCAGAACCAAACACAGTTTATATACAGTCCCCGCCTCCACCATCTGTCCATCACCCCCAAAGACCCAACCCCCCTAGCATGCAATGCTTAGCAGAGGTTGCATCATCTCCCCTTTGACCCAGTAGTTCCAATGTCCAATGGATATTCCAGCATATTCTCTCTGAGTCAGCATTATGCAATGCAGTTCTTCTCATGTTGGTGTGGTGTGGCTCCAGCCTCCCAAGGCCACACCTGGAGATTCCTTATCTGGTGAGCAGAGTCAAGGGACTACAGCAAATGCAGGCAGGTCAAGGAATCAGAGCAACACCAGCTCAGATTCATGAGCCTGACACAAGGACTCCCTGAAACAACATCTCAGGCTCGGCCAGATTGATCACCAACAATGGTCCACCCTGGCCTCACATCGGGAGGCATGGAGACGCACTCCCCACAATGCTGCGGCCTCTTTCGAGAGGACACGCCAAACGGGTCTTGAAGAGAAATGACAACACAGAAAGAACCGCAACTTGGAAATAACATCACCCAAGGAGACTTTCTGCTGTGCTTTCTGCAACTGGACTTGCCTATCTCAGATTGGCCTTTTATTTATTTATTTATTTATTTATAAATTCGATTTGGTAGACCGCTCTCTCTGGAGCCCAGAGCGGTTTACAGCATAAAATCAATAAAACATCAATAAACAGATAAAAGACGTATACCCAAAAGCCCCCCTCCCCTCCCCACATCAATGCTCTTGTAAAAAGCGTGGGATGAGTCCTTCCTAAGAATCTTCGTTCGTGAAGTAATGCCAGAGACTTGCAGCAATAGCTGAGATAGAGGAAGTGACCAAGAAGGCATTTGGGGGGGGGGGAGGATTTGAAGGCCCTCCTCATATTAATGTTTTAAATTGTCTTAAATGTTTGTTTTATGATGTTGTTGGCATTGAATTTTTGCCTTGTGAACCGCCCCAAGTCGCCTCCGGGCTGAGAGGGGCGGTATACAAATTTACAGACAAGATTTATTATGGTCAATGACCAGCATAAAAAATGTACAAACATCAGGATTTACAAACATCAGGGTACACATACATGTACAAACACATGTACACAAATGTACAAACATCAGGGAACACACTGGCAAAGTTTAAAACCCAATATTGAATAAGATAGTTAAAATGGTATTAAACATTTAAATGCTAAAAAGGCAATGGTAAAACCGAAATAAATATTAAAACTTTCTAAGACTGTGACAGCATCTTGCACCGACAAGCTATTGCTGCTGCACAGAAGCTGGCGACCCTGACAGTGACCTTGGGGTGTTGGTCAGACAAGAGATAATCTATATAAAACCTTACAAAGGTACCAAATAAACAAACAAACAAACAATAAACGTGTTAGTTTTCTGGTGATTTTGTTGATTGTCTCTTGTTTCAGTTTTGTGTATGTTGTGGGATCCAGGAGTTGTCTGATCTTTTCCTGGTATTGTGATGTTTCCACGATTACTGTGGCGTGTTCCTTGTCTTCTGGGAGAATGACCATTTCTGGGTCTGAGTTGAGGTCTTTGATGGCGTGTCTTTCTTTCCTTGTTACGTTGCTGGGGGAAGCTTTGCCTTTCTCGGGGTCCTCCTTGCTGTTTCCCCTCTTACTTCCTCTGCTTTTGTTGCCGAGGGCAACAGGTCTCAAGCCGCAGGTCGTTCCGCGAGTGAACAAGTCCCAACTTCAGCACGCACGCCTGTTCCCGGGTGGAAACCCACACATCCCTTCCCTAAACCCCGTTGGAGTCTGTCCAGAAGGGTTCTTTCTCTTTCTGACCCTCCCCCTATTTCTTCTGAATTTTTTTTTTCTCTTCTCCCACTTCCCGGGTGCCTTAAGACTGCGAGGAGAGCTGCGTCCAAGGGAAAGATGCGGTAGCTCAAGCGGCAGGGCCAAGGCCGTTCGAGACGGGAGTCCCGAGTTCGGGACCCCCAAAGGGAGGAAAGGAACTTGCTTTTTCGCAGGGGGGGCATATCTGTTTGTGTTTGGGCTGACATCAGGAAAACAGAAATCATAATAAAGGTTCATCCCTGTATCTGTGCATCTGTACAATATTGCCCCATGTCTCCCTTGACCCCTTGTAACCCTTCCCTTCCCCTTTTTGTCATGTAAAGAAAAGACTGCCTGTATTTGCTATTGTGTCAACTGAGAGGAAATGTAACCAATTCCCATCTCAAATCTTTATGGACCATCACCCTTCTCATTGCATGCGTTGCTGGTCAGGATCTTGTTATGGAAATTGAACTCTTGTTTCAACTCCACGCCTGCCCGGATCCGGGGGCAGTTTCGCCGGTCTGAGTCGTCAAGCTTAGCTGGCCTTTGGAACTTGGACAATGAAAGTTTGCTCTTCACAGCGGGTGCCACAGCTGGCTTCGGAACCCAGGTGTGCCCCAAAATAAGTCCTTTGTCACCAAAGGGGTCTGAGTGAATCACCAGGCCTTTCTTCTTCTTCTTCCCCATTCACATACGGATGGGACACATCAACTCAATGATTTCATCACTCCCAGGTGTCACCTCAGGTCGTTTACCTGGCCAGGACTCTTTTGTTTTATTCATATGCCATATTGACAGCGATTTCCGTCTAAGCTTCCCTTCCTGGAACTCCATATATGGCCACAGACTCCTGATTGGCTAGGATGGCGAATGGGAGTAAGCGCCGATAGGCTCCCCAGAGCCGGTCAACATCCCGCCCATCAGCTGATCTCAATGCTCCGACCAATCACCGACGGAGCCGGCCCAGAAGGGGGCAGGTGGGAAATTCAATTGTTTTGACAGTTCTGTAACCTTTAAAAACCAATGTTTTGAATGTATATGCATGCGTTCTTTGCGGGAATCAGGGTATTGCGGTTCGCATCCTCTCAGCTGAGCAGAATAAACAATTTTGTGGCATCTACCTTGCAGTATTGGTGAGCATAATTGGATCTACGGGAGGCGGGTAGGCTACGAGGACCTAGTCGCTCCGGGCTCGCCAGGTTAACTGAACCCTCGCGGTCTCTGCCCCGTGGTCGGTCCACGGGGCTTGCCCGGTTGTCAGACAGCCGGCCTGGGGGATTGGCAGCTGTTCGATAACAGATTTTGGCGCACCACGGAAGGGACCCTTCTGGAGGGGTTTCCGAGCAAATTTTAGGGACAACTAAATTTCCAGAAGGCACCTGGTCCAAGAACTTCTTGGCCAGACTATTTGGGAAAGCGATTGGGTTCTTGGGAAGGGGACGCCTTTTCCAGGATTTCAGAGCCTTAGACTCGCTCAGAATCACATTCCCAAACATCTGGCTGGCCTTCAAGTTCTGGCCAAAGGAGCCGGGAGCACCTTGACTCCCAAAAAAAAGGTAGAGCCACCGAAATTGAAAACCGGTAAAAAATCAGCCGGGAAGTGTCGCCCCGTGCGTAGGTTGACAGATACTGGTTGATCCCTGCGTGGATCTTCGGGCGTCCTGTAACAAAGGGACCCTACGTCCCGGCGGTAACATCTGGCGCCACGGCGAGTTAGGGCAGTCCAATCTTGCGGTTACAGGCTTGGGGAGAGGAAAGAAGCAGCCAGCGCACTAGGCCCGAGCTCCTGTCTGGATCTCCCCAGGTGATTGGCCTCTTAGGTTACTGGTACCGAACCGTGGGGATCCCTGAGTGTGTACGGCTGTCGTCAGGCGTCCCCTTAATCGGCCACGGGTCGAGGGCTTACCACTAACATGGGAGCTTGCTCTAGCCGCAAAATGCGCCTCATCCTGAGTGAACATCTGTAGGGAAGGATTTTGGCAGATCAGGATGAGATAGCAGGAAACTCACTTGCTTAGCCAAATAGTGGTCAGAACATGTGTGCAGAATGGCCCCTCCGGCCTTTGTTGTGGAGAAGGGCAGCTTGGCTTAGGAAACCGAGTGGAGGAAGCTAGACTGTGTTGTGTGTTGTTGGATTGCAGCCGGAAGGTGAGCCGAGAGGGAAAAGTCACCAATCTCTGCCATGCAAGGAGGCTGGGGTCACCCCTCCCTCTCAGAGATCCCTTCCAGACCCTTTTTATTCTCTCCTCCTCGGAGGAAAGAATCCCCTTTTGCATTTGCTTGCCCCCATTCTCTCCTTGTCCCATTCTCCTTGCCCTCTCTGCCCACAGACCTTCCCCTTCCCACTTCCTCTCCCTGCTCCATGAAGTCCTGTCTTACAGCTCCCCCCTTGAATCCCACCGTTTTTCTCTGCCCCTTCAAAGGGAACCTTAGAGGGTGACTTTCCTCACCTTTTGTCCACTCTTGGAAATTGGAACTTTGCCAAAATGCTTTAGATCTCTTTTCCTCTCCCTGCCTGTCCCCTTGAGAAACCCTCCCTCCCAGGTCCATGGCTCCAAAACTTGCCTCGCCTCTAGCATCATTTTCCTTATTTTTCCTTTCTGTGTGTCTGCTTCATCAGGCACATGGCCCCCCTGCTTTAGTTACAGGGGCCCCAAGTAGAAAACCCCCAGTATCCTTCTCTAGAACCCCTAACCTTGCCATCCCCAAAGTTTCCTGCCTCTAGTTCCCTCCTTCCTTTGCCCTTGGCAAACTACACATCCCTGCTTCCACATTTTGGTTTTTTTTTAACTTTTCTCCTGTCTGCCCCCTCTAGGGGCCAGCAGAGAAAGGTTTCTTTCCCATGTACTTTGTCTGTTTTCTCCCATTCCTGTGGATTCCTTTTGCTTTGCTCTAAGCCAAGTTTTCCCTCCTTGATCTCTCACTCTCATCTCTCTTGGTCCTTAAAAATCACTATTTTCCCTTCTACAACTGTTTGAGTCTTTGTTCCCTAATTTTCTGGATAAATCTGGTGATTCTTATCTTTTGCTGTCTCTCCAAAGCCATATGTCTTTTTCCCTCTGCTACTCTGTAAATCTGCCTCTACCCTCTTGTGTATTCTCTTCTTCCAAAGGCAAGCCTTGGTCTTTCCCTTTGACTAAGGTCCTTTTTTCATTCCTACCAATACTCTATGTGGCCTCCTGCCCCCCTTGCCCCTTCTTGCCTATAGACTGGTCACTGGTTTTCCTCTTCTCCTTTCCCTGCTCAGTGGAAAGGAAGAATGGACTGCCTGTTTGTTTTTTTCCTTACTACGCTCACTTTCTCTTCTGAAACTCTTCAAATGTATGAATGTGTGTTTTTCTCCCTCTTGGGAAATGGGGTGGGTTCTAGCTATTTCTCTCATTGTGGTAAGGGTTAAGGAAAAGAGTAGGGAAACCACAACCAGTAGGATGGGACTCTGAGTCATTGCCCTAGGGATAGAGGGCCAGTGTGTGAGTTCTAGTTGGTGTGTTTCTCTTTGTCTTCCCCTTTGTCTCCCTGAAGCAATGAAAGAGAGGCATTCCTGTGTTTTCTGATCTTCAAACCTCTCCTCCTGGGAATTGTAGTAAGGGAGGAATGGGTTCTTGTTTTTTTCCTTTAAAAGATGTATGTCTGGGTTTTTGTCTTTCCTGAACTCCTGCTTCTGACCAGCCTCCATTGTTCTATTTTCTCACCTGCCCTGAGGCCTGTAGCCAGGGATTAGTTTAACCTTCTCTCTCTTGTGTATGTATGTATATATGCATGTGTGAGTGTGCTTTCCTTCTGAAGGAAAGCGGTGGGTGCTGCTTGAAGTGGGTTTCTTTAGACTTGTGTAAATGTGTATGTTTTTTCCTCCTTTGCTCTCTCAGTTTGCAGGGGGAAGGAGGGTTGGGATGAGGAACTGGGGAACTCTCTGCCGATTGAATGGAGCTACCTCTGTGAAGTGGGTTTTGGTTTTCCCCTTTTCTCCTCTCCTTTTGCCCCCTGTGAAGAGGGATGAGGGCACCTTTGCATTTCTTCTCTTTTGTCTCCATTCTTCAAACCCCTCCTACCTGGAATTGTGAAATGTAGTTCTTCCTTTATAAGGTATATGTACAGTATGTCTGGATTTTCTTTTTTGTCTTTGTCTCTTTATGGGAAATGGGTTTTCCTTGTTCTAAGTTATTTCTTTCGGCTTAAGTGGAAACTTCCTGTGTGTCCAAACCTCTATTGTCCTTTTTGTTCTGCCTTCCTAAGCCAAGGGTTAGTCTGATGCTTGGAAAAGAGGAAGATTCTCTCTTGTGTGTGCATGTATGCGTATGTGTGTATTAGAAAGGTGTCCCCTTTGTTTATATGACCTGTTTTCTCCACTGGAAACCATGTTCTTCCTAAAAGCTTTTCTCCTTGCAAAAGGACCCTTCTCTCAGCTCCTTTAGTCAATCCTTCTCCCATTCTGTCTCTCTCTGGTCCTGTATCCTCCCATCCCCTGGTGTGTGCCTGTGTGTATGGATGCTTAAACCTTTCCCCCTAACGGCCTTAAATTGAGGAGGTTTCCAGAAACGTCCCCAGGAGAAGGAGCCCTGGCACAGCTGAAGATCACCCAAGGAAAGAGCGGACTGCAGGACCCAGAATCCCTGGCCACCATTGGAGGAAGTCGGTTCTCAGCGTTCGAGGCTGGAATCCCCTGCTGGAGAGAAGGGGGCCCCAGCGAAGGAGCGCTGTACCACCCAGAGTGCCATCAGGAAATCTACATGGTGCCAGGAGCCAGGATGGGTCGCCTTGCAGAAAGGACTTGCTAGAGAAGGCCAGGAGAAAGCCTGCCATTGTTGTGCTGTGTCAGGAAGAATGCAAAGGGGACACTTGGAAATCCTCACTTAAGGTATGTATGTTTTTCCCTTCCTTGCCCTGTACTAACTCCCCAAGGACTGGAAGGGATGGCTGGGAGGGATTGGGAACTATAATTCTCTCTAAGCTCTCCTAGAACTGTTTTCTAAGTCTACCACGCGAAATTGTCTTGGACCTGCCTTTGCTGCCCACGAGGATGCCAAGACATCTATCCACATGGGCCAGCCTCTCTACCAGATGGAAAGGGGATCATGGATGGAATCCAGAGGAGAGGAACCTGTAGGCGCCATTCCGGAGGTGCCCCCAGGAACTCCCCAGTGGGAAACTGCCCCAGATCCAGAACATCTGCTGAGCCAGCGTCTAGGACAAAGGAAACATCTGCGGAGGCCAAGCCTCACCCCTCGTGGACCAGCACTTTGTTTTCCTCTTCACTGCTACTTGAGAGACCAACTTCCTGCATCTCCCCCCTCCTTCAAGAACTCCCATTCACCCTATGGGACCTCCACCTTTGCCAAACAACACCAGGCACCGTATTCCTAGCGCCGCGGGATCCCATTTTCACCTACTTCCGGGATTCTTGACAGCTGTCAGTGTCAGAATCAGCTGTTCTCGCAGGACACGTGTTTGCTTTCAGTTTCCCGTTGTCCGCCCAACCACCACAGAAAAGAGGTTTTCCTCTGCCTCCTGCACGTTAACAAAGTGAGCTTTTTCTCTACTTTCTTTGCCCAGAAGGTGTTCTCTCTCTCTCCCCTTCTCCTCCTGTCCTCCGTCATGTCAGTCCGCCTGGTTTTTCTTTTGGGGCTCTCGCCCATTCTCCCCCATGCCTCACCCCACCTCACTGATTGGCTGTCTTCCTCACCAATTTTTTCCCTTGAGGTCGCCACCAGGGTTTTAAATGTCACTGATTTCTGTCTAGCCAGTGGTGTCTCGGCTACTGATCTGTTTTCTACCTGTCAACTTAAGTGACAGGACAGCATCTATTAACCGAGACATCCAGGGTATGACTGAAATCCCACAACATCAAGAAAGAAATTGGCTTTGAACTGATTGGCTTCCTCCAAAGGAAGGGCTTCCTAGTCAAAACCTTTCCTCCTTCAGATGGTCATGCTGCCCCCTCTTCGAAATTGCCTCCAAAGTTTCCGGTCAAAACCTTCTGAACAGATGGTCAGCTGCCCCTCGAGGCTTATCGCAGCTAAGGGGCGGCCCCTTAGCTTGCTTTAGCCTCTAAGGGGAGGATTTGTTGCCGAGGGCAACAGGTCTCAAGCCGCAGGTCGTTCCGCGAGTGAACAAGTCCCAACTTCAGCACGCACGCCTGTTCCCGGGTGGAAACCCACAAATCCCTTCCCTAAACCCCCGCTGGAGTCTGTCCAAAAGGGTTCTTTCTCTTTCTGACCTTCCCCCTATTTCTTCTGAATTTTTATATTTTTTTTCTCTTCTCCCGCTTCCCGGGCGCCTTAAGACTGCGAGGAGAGCTGCGTCCAAGGGAAAGGTGCGGTAGCTCAAGCAGCAGGGCCAAGGCCGTTCGGGACGGGAGTCCCGAGTTCGGGACCCCCAAAGGGAGGAAAGGAACTTGTATTTGCTTTACATTCATTATCTTTATTCTCCTCTGTTCCCCTCTCCCCTCACTCTTGGGACATCTCTGAGCTCAGAAAGAAGAGTTTTGAGAAAGGAATTGGCCTATGAAGCAGGGGGCCATATCTGTTTGTGTTTGGGCTGACATCAGGAAAGTAGAAATCATAATAAAGGTTCATCCCTGTATCTGTGCATCTGTACAATATTGTTCCCATGTCTCCCTTGACCCCTTGTAACCCTTCCCTTCCCCCTTTTTGCCATGTAAAGAAAAGACTGCCTGTATTTGCTATTGTGTCAACTGAGAGGAAATGTAACCAAATTCCCATCCCAAATCTTTATGGACCATCACCCTTCTCATTGCATGCGTTGCCCGGTCAGGATCTTGTTATGGAAATTGGACTCTTGTTTCAACTCCACGTCTGTCCGGGTCCGGGGCAGTTTTCGCCGGTCTGAGTCGTCAAGCTTAGCTGGCCTTTGGAACTTGGACAATGAAAGTTTGCTCTTCACAGCGGGTGCCACAGCTGGCTTCGGAACCCAGGTGTGCCCCAAAATAAGTCCTTTTGTCACCAAGGGGTCTGAGTGAATCGCCAGGCCTTTCTTCCTATCCTTCCCCATTCATATAATGATGGGACACATCAACTCAATGATTTCATCACTCCCAGGTGTCACCTCAGGTCGTTTACCTGGCCAGGACTCTTTTGTTTATTTCATATGCCATATTGACAGCGATTTCCGTCTGAGCTTCCCTTCCTGGAACTCCATATATGGCCACAGACTCCTGATTGGCTGGGATGGCGAATGGGAGTAAGCACCGATAGGCTCCCCAGAGCCGGTCAACATCCCGCCCATCAGCTGATCTCAACGTTCCGACCAATCACCGACGGAGCCGGCCCAGAAGGGGGGGCAGGCGGGAAATTCAATTGTTTTGACAGTTCTGTAACCTTTAAAAACCAATGTTTTGAATGTACATGCATGCGTTCTTTGCGGGAATCAGGGTATTGCGGTTCGCATCCTCTCAGCTGAGCAGAATAAACAATTTCGTGGCATCTACCTTGCAGCATTGGTGAGCATAATTGGATCTACGGGAGGCGGGTAGGCTACGAGGACCTAGTCGCTCCGGGCTCGCCAGGTTAACTGAACCCTCGCGGTCTCTGCCCCGTGGTCGGTCCACGGGGCTTGCCCGGTTGTCAGACAGCCGGCCTGGGGGATTGGCAGCTGTTCGATAACACTTTAGGCAGAGGCATGCACCTTTCCCTTCTCCCTGCCTCGCCCTGCGCCCTGCGTGCATCTCATCTCTCACCCTGTGCATGCCTTTTCCCCCCGCCCCCACCAAGGATGCCTTGCGCAGGGTGAGAGAGAAGGCGGCAGAGGCACCCGCCTTTCCCGTCTCCCTTGCCCCCAGCGCATCTCCTCCCTTTGTTGCGCTGCTGCCGCCGGTGCACGAAGACGAGGGAAGAGGCCACGTGGGCGCCCTTACCTGGGGGCTGGGAGCAGGACTGAGCGGCCAGATGAGCCTGCCAGCCAGAGGGCACCTAGCCCAACCCCCGGACCCTTGCTCCTGAAATTAGCCTAGACCTGATACACACACACACACATATACATACACACAAAAAGAGAATAGGAAGAGGGGAGGGAAAGGGGTGAGAAGGGAGGAAGGGGAAGGTAAGAAGGGGAAAGAAAATAGGAAGGGGGCAAGGAAAAGGGGGAGGAGGAAGGAAGGAAGGATGGGGAATGTACAGACCCACACAAAGAATAGGAAGAGGGGAGGGAAAAGGGTGAGGGCCCTTCCACACAGCCCCCCTATATCCCACAATATCTGCTTTGAATACCTGAGTCCACACTCAGATAATGTGGGATTTTCTGCCTTGATATTCTGGGGTATAGGGCTGAGAAGAAAGGAAGGGGAATAGATATAGACACACACACTCAAAGAGAATAGGAATAGAGCAGGGAAAATGGTGGGAAGGAAGTAGAATATATATATATATATATATATATATATATATATATATATATTCTAGGTCCGTAAGGAATAAGACCGCCACTATTAATGACTTCCTGTCAGATTTAACCCCAGACCTGTTCTGTATTAAAGAAACTTGGCTCCAAGATGACAATGAAATCCATCTCCACGAAATAACACCGCCAGGTTACGTAGTCAACCACCAATGTAGAAACAGAAGGCGGGGGAGGGGGGTAGCCATGCTCACCCGAAATACATTATCTCTCAGGGCAGTGCCTGCAATGAACGCTCCGGGGATTGAGTCCACTGGCTTGGTGTGGGACTCCCAAGAGAGTATAGCCTTTCTCCTGGTGTACCGAGCACCTAGCACACAAGCAGAGAGTCTATCCCTGCTGTTGGAGACTGTGTCGGATTGGACATTGAGGTTCCCCAAGCTTATTGTCTTGGGGAACTTCAAGGTCCACGCCGACACAGCCTCCTTGTCACCTGCAGCAGTGGGACTAGTGTCTACCATGGCAACACTAGGGCTCTCCCTCTGCGATTCGGGTCCCTCCCACCAAGCGGGCCATACCCTGGACTTAGTCTTCAGTGCAGGTGTCCAAGTGACCCTAGCCTCTACCATCGAGGTGCCATGGTCGGATCACTGTGCCCTGAGAATCCGGATTGAGCTGGCTCCCCGCCCTGTAAGGGCACCGAACAGATTTGGGTTCACCCAAATAGACTTATGGAACCAACTCAGTTCCTGAATGCTCTGAGGGATCTGGAGTCTGCCAGCGTCTCTATCGATGAGCAAGTCAACAACTGGAACACTAGGCTCTCCAATGCTCTCGATGAGATTGCCCCTAGACTCCCTCTCCAATCTTGCCGAAACCGATCGCCTTGGTTCACTGAGGAGCTACGATCGATGAAGCGGACGAAGAGACGGCTAGAGAGCCAGTGGAGGAAACTCCGTGACGAAGATACAAAATCAGCTTATAAGCTTTTCATCGATGCTTATGAGCGTGCTATCAAGGAAGCGAAAAATTCATACTATGCAACCTTGATAGCGTCCGCCAGCTCACGCCCAGCACAATTGTTCAAGGTAATTAGGTCTCTGACTATGGTCCCTACCATCCCAAAAAATGACGATCAGGCCCTTTCTGCTGAGGTTTTCCAGAGCTTCTTTGTGGACAAGATTTCGGCCCTCTGCCGGGACTTTCCTCCTACTCTTGATACAGTCAGTGAACTTGAGACTCCGTGGCCTCTTGCCAAGCCCACCTTTGACCGGTTTCGGCCACTGGACACAGAAGCTGTTGATAGGATAGTTACTGCAACTAGACCGACCACTTGCCCTCTCGATCCGTGCCCCTCCTGGCTGGTGAAAGCTTGCCTGGAGGGGTTACGTGACCCTCTGTTGAAACTAGTTAACACCTCCCTTGAGCAAGGAGTGTTTCCAGGGGGATTGAAAGAGGCAGTGGTCACTCCATTGCTGAAGAAGCCGAGCTTAGATCCGTCGGTCCCCTTCCAACTATTGCCCGGTATCGAATTTGTCGTTCCTGGGCAAGGTAGTTGAGAGGGCAGCAATGGCTAGACCCCTCCCAGTCCAGCTTCCGTTCAGGGCATGGTACAGAGACGGTGCTGGTCAGCATCACAGACAAGTTGTGTTGCCAACTCGACCGGGGTGGATTGGCGCTGCTCGTGTTATTGGACCTCACGGCAGCGTTCGATGCCATCGATTACGATCTCTTGACCCACCGTCTTGCCGGGGTGAGGGGGACAGTCCTAAATTAGCTGTCCTCTTTCCTCCAGAACCGGCATCAACGAGTGAGAAGGGGTGAGGTTGTCTCAGGGGGCGCCCCCCTTCATTGTGGGGTGCCTCAGGGGGTAATCCTCTCCCCGTTATTATTTAACATCTATGTCCGACCACTCGCGCGGTTGGTATGCAGCTTCGGGCTGGAGTGTCACCAATATGCTGATGACACCCAGATCTTTCTGGGGATGGAAGGCTAGCCCAACTCCGTACCCGATAATTTCCATCATTGCCTTGAAGCCGTTACTGGATGGCTGCGAGCCAGTAGGTTGAAGGTGAATCCGGACAAGCCGGAGATCCTGTGGCTGGGCCGTCCGGGCACGGGTAGGATCCAGCTCCCAACCCTGGACGGTGCAATACTTCACCCGTCACCATCGGTCAAAAGTCTGGGATTCACTCTTGACTCCCACCTGTCGATGGAGAAACATATCTCCACCGTCAGCAGAGTAGCTTTTCACCACCTCCGGCAGGCGAGGAAGCTGGCTCCCTACCTGTCCCGTCACGACCTAGCCACAATGGTCCAAGCCATGGTCATCTCAAGACTGGACTACTGTAATGCTCTTTACGTTGGCCTTCCTTTGTCAGTGATCCGGAGGCTTAAGCTGGTGCAGAACACTGCAGCCCGTCTGGTGGCAGGCCTACCATCTCGCTGCCACATCACGCCAGTTCTGCGCGAACTGCACTGGCTTCCAATAGAGCACCGGATCACTTTCAAAGTGCTGGTTCTGAACTTTAAGGCCTTGAACAGTCTGGGGCCGGTTTACCTAAAGGACCACCTCTCCCCACATAGTCCTACAAGACCACTGAGATCTGAGTCCTTGAACCTGCTCACGGTTCCGAGCCACACAACCATCCACATGACCTCGACGTGGAGGAGAGCCTTTAGCGCCATTGCTCCAGCATTATGGAATGCTCTCCCTCCCACTATCTGGGCGCGGCCTAATCTGTTAGCCTTCCGAAAATCTTCCTGTTCACTCGGACATTTGGTCAGGAATAATTCTGGGGCTCCCATTGTACTGCTGTTAGGCATTGCAATGCAGTGCACAGCCGCTACCATACAGCCTTACATGGTTTGGGGCCAGTGTACTTGAGGGAGCGGCTCACCCCATATGTACCCAGAAGATCACTGCACTCAGAGGGTCACAACCTTCTTGAAATCCCTGGCATGAAGTCGTGTAGGTTGGCCAGCACCCGGCGGAGGGCGTTTTCGGTAGTCGCACCGACCATGTGGAACTCTCTGGCAGCCAAGACGCGGGCCCTGCAAGACCTGATGGCCTTTCTCAGGGCCTGCAAGACTTGGCTGTTCCGGCAGGCATTTGGCAACTGACTGGGATTGTAACAACAAGCCCGCCATGGGACCGCACCGCCTGTGCCGCAGACTGTCTTGATCCCAATTGGGATGTCCCATGACATGTTTATTGCTAGGAATGTTTTAATGACGTTTTAATGATGTTTTTAGGATTTTTTAAGGATGTTTCTGTGATTTGTGTGATTTTACTTGGAAACCGCTTCGAGCTTTGGGAGAGGCGGTCTATTAAGCTTGAATTATAAATAAATAAATAAATAAATAAATAAATAAATAAATAAATAAATAAATAAATAAATGTGATTTTATTGTGTTTTACTGTATTTTATTGTGCTTAGTGTGTTTTTATCCTGTTTATCCTGTTTTTAATGTGCTTTAACATCTGTGAGTTGCCCCGAGCCACGCGGAAGGGGCGACCAACAAGTCGAAATTTTTATATATATATATATATATATATATATATATATATATATATATATATATATATATATACATATACATATATATATATATATATATATATACATATATAAACACACACACACACACATATAAAGCCAACTTCAGCCCTCCGGCCCTGCGCAAGCTCAATACCAACGACAAACCGATCAGCTTCAATGTGGTGTCCCTATTTACCAGGTCCTGGTAGTAGGCAGACACCATCGCACAAATCCACCAGAATTTCCCAGAAGACATCCCAGCCCTGTTTCACCACTGCCCCACCACAAGCTATTTCCAGTGGGACAATGAATTCTATGAGCAGAAAGATGGAGTAGCCATGAGGAGCCCTCTCAGCCCCGTCATAGCAAGGAAGACTTTGAAAAACTAGCCCTGGAAACAGCAACAAAAAAGCCCACGAGATGGTTCTGATATGTGGGTGACACCTTGACCTGGAGCCCCAGAGGAGGAGAAGAACTCAACACGTTGCTGGACCAGCTCCGCAGCATCTCCCCAAACATCCAGTTCACCATGGAAAAATAAAATGAAGGACAACTGCCCTGTCTAGATGTCCTGTCATCCGCAAATCAGATCAACAACTGGGCCACGCAGTTTAGAGGAAACCTACAGACGTAGGTAGATACCTACCTCATAATTCCAACCATCATCCAAGTCAAAAAAAATAAGCACCATCAAACCCCTGGCAGACTGCGACGCCCACCTCCTCCAAGGGGAACAGGATCACCTCAGCTCTGCTCTCCAAACAATCTACAGAACTTCTAAGGAAATCCAAGCAATGTTCCGTTCAGCAAAGGACAAGAGGGATCCTCTCACCTTGGCAGGAAGGAGTCTCCCGTATACCATGCAGCTGTGGACAAGAAGTATCCATAGGGAGGGACCCCCCATATGCAGCAGCATTGCCCAGGCGCACATCAAGGAACATGAAAGGCACTGCAGACTCACTCAGCCAGAGCAGTCGGCCATAGCAGAGCACCTGAGGAACCAACCTGGGCCTAGGATATTATTATTGGGGAACACAGAGATGCTAGCCCACCCTGACAAGTACCATGTCAGACTACACAGAGAAGCCATTGAAATCTACATGAAGCCTGTGGACCATTTCATGAAAATGAACAACATCTAACTACCAGTATTAAAAAAGACTCCAAAATCAGGAGAGTAAATAAAGAACAACTCTTAGGAATCAGGGGAATTCCAGACAGGAAACAGTCAGGGCCAGCTAACACACACACCCCAACAAAAGATTCCCCCAGGCAGTAATAAGCCAGGCTTTGAAGCTGCAAGGCTGGCAAAGCTAATCAAGCTGGCCAATTGCAACACTCACGATTCAAACAGAGGGGAGTTCTTTCTCCCACCCTGCACATTATTCCACAGGCATATAAACCCCACTTGATTAGTTTCCAACAGACCTCCCGACCGCTGAGGATGCCTGCTACAGATGTGGGTGAAACGTCAGGAGGGAATGCTTCTGGAACATGGCCAGACAGCCTGGAAAACTCACAGCAACCCAGTGATTCCAGCCATGGAAGCCTTTGCCCACACATTGTATTGACACAGAGTTCCAAGAGACGTTGTGGTATTCTTTTGTAACTAGAAGTGACCAATGAAGAGTCCTTTTCAGTTCTCTGAAGACTTGAAACTTTGTAATTAGAAAATTGATTGAATTGAGTCTATATAAATTGTCATGGTTTGGGAGACAAAAGTTTAACTCAACCCTCCCCTCCCCACGCCCCAGACTGAAATTTGTTTCTGGCTACGGCCCTGGTCCTTGCACCAGAAGGTCAGATTGATACAGCAAGAGGGACTTGTAGATCAGAGGGGGAAATGATTTGGCGCGCTAATCACGAGTCCTTAGTCTACCATTAAGAACATAAGAACATAAGAAGAGCCATGCTGAATCGGGCCTCAGCCCATCTAGTCCAGCATTCTGTGTCACACAGTGGCCCACTAGTTGTACACAGGGATCTCTAGCAGAAAGGAGGGCAAAACCCACACCTGCTCCCGACCCCCCACAACCAGTACCCGGGGAAATCCTGCCTGCCTCCATCAACACAGAGGTGGCACTTGGATGTCCGTTTCAGTAACTACTGATTCCCTTGGTATCCATGAATCTGTCTAATCCTGCCTTGAAGTTGTTCAGGCTGATGGCTGTCACAACCTCCTCTGGAAGTGAGTTCCATAACCCAATGGCCCTCTGGGTGAAGAAATATTTCCCTTTATTAGTCCTAATTTTCCTACCTTGGAGCTTCAGGGAGTGCCCTCTAGTCCTAATGTTTTGTGACAAAGAAAATATTTTTTCTTTATTCACCTTTTCTATCCCATGCATGATTTTATACACTTCGATCAAGTCACCTCTTAAACGCCGTCTTTCAAGGCTGAAAAGACCAAGGCGTTGCAACCTGATTTCGTAAGGGAGCCGCTCCATCCCTTGGATCATTCTTGTTGCCCTTTTCTGTACCTTTTCCAGTTCCGTTATATCCTTCTTGAGGTGCGGTGACCAGAATTGTACACAGTACTCCAGATGTGGCCTCACTATAGATTTGTAGAGAGGCAATACAACATTTGCCGACCTATTTTCGATTCCCTTTCGGATCATGCCAAGCATAGAATTTGCTTTTTTCACTGCTGCTGCGCACTGGGTTGACATCTTCATTGAGCTATCCACCAAGACCCCAAGATCCCTTTCCTGGTTTGTCTCGGAAAGCTTTGATCCCATCAGTTGATAAGTGTATTTGGGGTTCTTTGCCCCGATGTGCATGACTTTACACTTGTTTAGGTTAAAATGCATTTGCCACTTTGTTGCCCATTCACTCAATTTCGAGAGATCTTTCTGGAGCTCTTTACAATCAGTTTCATTTTTAACTACCCTGAACAATTTAGTGTCGTCTGCAAACTTTGCTACCTCAGAATTCACTCCTACATCCAGATCGTTAATGAATAAATTAAAAAGTAACGGACCCAAAACTGAACCTTGGGGTACGCCACTTCTCACCTCTTTCCACCCAGAGAAATGTCCGTTTATTACCACCCTTTGTTTCCTACAGTTTAGCCAGGTTCCAATCCAGGACAAGACCTGTCCCCTGATTCCATGGCTGAAGAGCTTATTTAGGAGCCTTTGGTGAGGGACTTTGTCAAAAGCTTTTTGAAAGTCAAGGTAAACAATATCGACTGGGTCCCCTTTATCTATGTGTTTATTTACACCCTCAAAGAATTCTATCAAGTTAGTAAGACATGATTTGCCTTTGCAGAAACCATGTTGATTTTCCTTCAGCAATGCCTGTTCTTCTATGTGCTTAGTAATTTTTTCTTTAATAATGGTTTCCATCACTTTGCCTGGAACTGAGGTTAGACTAACTGGCCTATAATTTCCTGGATCACCCCTGGATCCTTTCTTGAAGATCGGAGTTACATTTGCCTCCCTCCAGTCCTCGGGTACAGTGCCTGATCTTAGAGAAAGGTTATATATTTTGGCTAGAATTTCAGCAATTTCACACTTGAGTTCCTTAAGTCCAGGGTATGGTTAGTTTCGGGTTCACAGAAGTCCGGCACCAGAAGCCAGGCAGATTTCAACCACATTGGCTCACCTCTGCCCCTTGGACCCCCCAAGACAGGGCTCTTCTCCATCAGGAAACCCCACCTGGTTTCAATGGATGCAGGCCAGCAAGGGACAGCCTGACAGCAGTTGATTCTGGGCTCTGAGGTGAGGAGATAAGGGAGGATTCCTGTGGAGAGTGGGCTTTCACTTTTGGTGGCTGGGAAAAGTGAAACTTGCTTTGGGTGGCAAAGCGGGGCTTTAAAAGGCGTTCCAGACTCAGTAGACTGTCAAACCGAGAGGATCATCCTAGAGTCCCAGAGCTGGAGGAGACCTGGTGGGCCAACCAGTCCAAGCAACCTACCACGTTTGGCCAAGAAGCAGTGAAGTCGCATCCAAAACACCCCGGCCGGAAGGGAGAGAGGCGTAGGCAGAGGCCTGGTGTAGAACCCTTCAGCTGGATCCAGTGAGTTGTCCTCTCAAGCGTGCTTCCTTGCCCCTTGTGACAGGTGCTCTTGTCCTCCTGCCCTCCTCGCCCTCCTCTTTCCTCTGCTGTGATCCAGTCACCTGGCCTAGCGAATGAATCGGAGGGGGAGGGGGCTGTTTTGGGGTGCCTGCAGGCGAGTGTTTTGAGTGACACCGGATGCCTTCGCTTTCCGCAGCAGCTTCCTCTGGAAGCTGCAGCTGAACTTTCATGCCTCGGCTTCTCTTTGTGCCACCCCTTCAAACATCACCAGGGCCCACTCTGGGATCCTTGGCTCTCCGGTTTTGGCACTTTGCTCTTGGGCAGTGGTTCTTGACCTGTGGTTCCCCAGGTGTTTTTGGCCAACAACTCCCAGCCAGTTTACCAGCTGTTAGGATTCTGGGAGTGGAAGGCCAAAGCACCTGGTGAGGGACCCACAGGTGGAGACCCACTGCTCTTGGGGATAGTCCTGGCCTGGCAGAGAACTGACAGTGGCGACTGCCTGGCTCTTGAGCTTCCTCTGGCCATGGGCTTGGCTTGCCTTCCGTGGTCCCTCTCACATCACTGCTCTATACTGCTCCACCTCGCATGCTGGTGGGCCAAAGAACTTGTGGGTTTCTGTGGGTTTACTCCCTTCCTTATCCCAAAGATTTCTCGATCATACCTTACTTTATTTACATGCTTAGGCAATCCCTTGTTGTCCCTCCAACTGTAGTGTCTTGGTGGTGGGACCATAGGTGGCTGTGGAGCCCTCTTCTTGGCCCACAGTGAGGGCATTGGTTTCCAGACAAAAGGTGGTCCCGGTCAGCGTTGGCTTGATGCGCCATCTTCCTCTTGGCACGTTTCTCCCTTTCGCCCTCCATTCGTGCCTCTCTTAATTCCGCAGCACTGCTGGTCACAGCTGACCTCCAACTAGATTGCTCAAGGGCCATGGCTTCCCTGTTCTCGGTGTCTATGCCACCAGGGCAATAGCTGGGGTGCTGGTGGTGGTAGTTAAAGGTTCAACCTCACAAATTTTACTCATAAATTAGCCAATTTATGAGTAACCCTTTTTTTAACCCAACATGGCATAATAATAATAATTATTATTATTATTATGCCATGTCTCCATGCTGTGCAGTCCTGGGAGTTATAGCTTCCAAGGTCCACACCCTTCTCTTGGTGCATCTGTACTGTGGGATGAAAGCTCTTGGATCCCACTTTAAATACCATACCTCCATACTATGTGGTCCTAAGAATTATAGTTTCCCAAGGTCCATACCCTTCTCTGGTTGCATCTGCACTGGAGAAGAAATGCAGCCAGGACCCATTTTAAATGCCATTTGTGATGAAGCGAGATAAAGCAATGTTTCTAATTCAGGAAATGTGTTCTTTGCCTTTTTGAAATGTGCAAGTGTTGAATGTTGTGTATATGAAATGTTGTTATGACTATAAAACAGTTTGTTTACAGATATAGTATAAGGCCCAGGTAAGAAAGGAGAACATAGGCTAAACGTTGCTATGGCAACCTGGAAAGGGGGCGGGGCCAGCTCCAAGCTGGAAAGGGGGCGGGGCCAACTGCGCTGGCAAGGAGTTTGGTTTTTAAAAGTCAGTCAGTTTTGAGCAGCCGGTTAGAGCAGTCAGGTGTGGAAGTTTGTCAGTTGATAAGGAAGGTCGCCAAAGCTAAGGGTTAGCTGTAACCTGAAGAAACTTGTTAGTCAGGGAATTGAGGTTAAGGGATTAGCTTAACTCAGTTTAAGAACTAGCTAGGGAGCTAGTTGACTGACAACGGGGAGCTGTGAACATCTTAAGTGAATGTACACATCGTAACGCTTCTGTCATAAAATAAACCAAGTTACAGTTTCTTTTGAAAGCAAGCCTCTCTGTCTCATTGTGGAAATCTCCTAGTAGATGGTGGCAGCGATAAGGAATCAAAAGACAGAAAGGAAAAAGGGATTTCTGACAGGAAAGAAAATTCTCACAAGTGGTGGCCATTACACAGTTTGAAACCACATGACTTCACACCATTATTATTATTATTATGCCACATCTCTATGCTGTGCAGTCCTGGGAGTCATAGTTTTCCAAGGTCCATACCTTTCTTTTGGTGCATTTACAGTACGGAATAAATGCCCTTGCATCCTACTTTAAATGTCATGGCTCCATGCAATGGAATCCTCCTGGGAGTTATAGTTTCCCAAGGCCCATGCCCTTCTCTTGATGCATTTGCACTATGGAATAAATGCTCTTTGCCCTGCACCAAAGGGGCAATGTGACACCCCCTAATGGGCTGTTTATATCTGTATTTGGTTTGCCATGTACCTGCATGGACCCTTTGTCCTATATCCTCTTTGTTGGCCATGTGCTTCTTTGTCTGGCCATGTGGCCACTCGGATGGGGCTGCTTCCTGGCTCCATACCTGGTGTCTCCGCCCTCAACTCCACCCTTTTCCGGAGTTTACTTAAGGGGCCGGACATCCCCTCCTCCTTCATTCCAAAGGACACAAGGACAAGCAAGGCTGGAAGTTGGGTTGCTGGGAAAAAAGCAATTTTATTTCATCTACTGGTCTATCTTCGCCTTCAACCAAATCGTCAGTATATAAGAGGGCCTGCTCTCAACAGAGACTGTGGATTTTGAGGCCTGATACAGGACTTCGTGTACCTTCAAGCCAGAGGACAACAGGAAACCTTGGATCTAACAGAGGTACCGTTACTTTGCACAAATAGGCATAGTGATAGACTCCCTTTCTTATAAGGACTTTTGCAACCAACTAAGCTTTTGGACCATCAGTTTTACTGATTGTAAACCAATAAATCCTTTTGGTTCACTCTATTTTGAGTCCAGCACTCATTCTTATAGAGATCCAGGGCTTTTCTGCATGTGGGAAGACCTTAACTCTATTCCCAGGG
The DNA here is from genome assembly GCA_030556195.1 of Anolis apletophallus. Taxonomy (NCBI): domain Eukaryota; kingdom Metazoa; phylum Chordata; class Lepidosauria; order Squamata; family Anolidae; genus Anolis; species Anolis apletophallus. Next base: position 3,480 of record JARBWK010000439.1, on the reverse strand, counting down.
TCAAAGCTTGCTTTTGTCCAACCCTTAAAGCCTTTTTTAAACCCTGGGGATGGAAGAGGCAATGACTGCTGTTTTCAGTAGCCTCCCCTTTGGAGCCTTGCCACACCCTCGTCTTTAGGTTGAGGTGTGTCCCAGCCACCTACCCATCCTTTGTCCCCTGGCTTTGGCAGAGGAAGGGGCAGTAATTCACTGAGTGTGGCTGTTGGAGTAGTCCCCTAACTTGAGGACAGGGCTCCTGGGGAGAAAGGCTTTCCAACAGGCAAGGCTTCCCCGAAACATTTGGGGAAAATGTCAATATTAGGAGAAAAAAGAGCCAAAGTCGTGCCCCTGTGTTAGTCTTCCCGACCTGGGGCACGTCTGCACTGCCCCGTTATCCACGGCAGCTGAAAAAGGTGGCCTTCTGGGACCACATTAATTCAATTCAATTCAATTTCTCACTTATTAATCGCCCTCCATTAAATGCTCCAGGCGATTTACATAAAACATTGCATAAGAACGTACAGCAGTCGCCATGTAGACTGTATTAAACATTAAAAGCTCTGCTAAAAAGCCAAGTCTTAAGTGCCTGAGCAAAGGGCTGCAAGTCACGCATGGCCCTCATGTGGGGAGGCAAAGAGTTCCACAGGGCAGGGGCAGAGATGGAGAAGGTCCTATGTCTTGTGGACTCAAGGCGTACTTGCCTGGGCCCCAGGATATGCAGTAAGTCTAGTTGGAGGAGACTTGGTGACCACTGGCGATGGAGAGGGGAGACGCGGTCTCTGAGGTATGCCGGCCCCTGGCCATAAAGCGCCTTGAAGGTCAGAACCAACAGCTTATACAGGGTTCGGGATTCTGTTGGAAGCCAGTGCAGATGTAGTAGAGTTGGAGTTATGTGGCAGCTCAGAGGTGTCTTTGCGAGTAGCCTGGCTGCCGCATTCTGAATAATGCGGATCCTCCGAGTAGTCGACAGGGGAAGACCGACATACAAGGCGTTACAATAATCCAGCCTAGATGTAACTGTCGCATGGATAACTGTAGTCAAGGCTTCCACAGAGAGGTGAGGTGCTAGTTGTCTTGCCTGTCGAAGGTAGAAAAAGGCTTTCTTACTAACAGCAGCGATCTGGGTCTCCATGGACAGCCGTGAGTCCAGAACGACACCCAGGGTCTTGACAGTAGAAGATGGATGTAGGGGGGGGCACCGTCAAAGTTGGGCAAAGGGAGCGCCACACCAGGCGGGCGGCCAGGCCATAGGATCTCTGTCTTTGTAGGCTTCACCTTCAATCTCCTGGCCCGCAGCCATCTCAACACAGCCTCAAGACACAGGGTGAAATTGTCCAGTATTGTGGTGACTCCAGGCTCCAACCGCAGAAGCAGCTGGGTATCGTCCGCATATTGGTGGTACTCCAGGCCAAAACTCCACATGAGACTGTCAAGAGGTCTCACATAGATGTTAAAGAGGAGGGGAGAAAGAATTGCTCCCTGAGGCACCCCACATGATAGAGCGGATCTGTCGGAGGTTCGAGCCAGGTACTCAACACATTGAGACCAGCCTCGGAGGAAAGTGGCAAACCAACTGAGTGCTCGGCCACGAATTCCAGCCACGGCGAGATGATGGATTAGCAGGTCATGATTGACATTGTAGAAGGCTGCCATCAGATCAAGGAGTATCAAGAGCGCCGAACCCTCTTTATCCATCTGGCAACGAAGTACATCAGTGATAGCCACTAGAACTGTTTCTGTCTCGTGGCCTGGGCGAAAGCTAGACTGATAAGAATCCAGGCTGGCGGTATTGTCCAGAAATTGCTGTAGTTGACATAGCGCTGCTCGCACGATCGCCTTGCCCAAAAACAGAAGATTAGAAACAGGGCATTGATGATGAACTAAAGCTTATTTTAAGCTATCTGGAAAGACCTCAAGCTCAAGCGAGCTGTTGATGATTTTCCTTAGGGGGTCTTGTAATCCATCCAGACAGCATTTGATCAGCCAAGAAGGGATCCAGTGAGCAGGTAGTGGGCTTTGCCGCAGCTAAGATTTTTGTGACCACCTCTGTGCCAAGGAGAGTGAACTGATCTAATATAGGTCCCTCCGACAGCCATGGGGTCTCTAACTCACTCAGAGTGTCAGCTGTCGGGGGTAGCTCCTGCAATGGCGCAATGATCTTGTCAATAAAGAACTTCTGAAATGCTTCCGCTGTGACAGTCAACATTGTAGGGTCCTGAACTATGGGAGGTGGGTTTGCCAGAGCTCGCACGATTTTGAAAATCTGCGCTGGACAGGATCTCACAGTGGCTATTAACGAGGAGTTATAAGTAATAAAAGTTTCATAAAAGTTGCAGGTGGCTCCATCTTCTCTCCGAGACAGAAACAGCCCCAACTATTTACAGGCCATCAGGATCCCTGGGGAAATAAGATGGCAGTCACTGTCTGCCTCCTATTTCCATCAGAGTGGCAGCCCACAGACATGAGTGGTCCATGTCATGTGGTTGGTGTCAGCTGCCCATGTCCTTGAAGATGCTAGCCAGAGCGACCTGGGAGGTGGTAAAGAGGGGGGGGCAAGAAAGGAGGAAGCAATTTACCACCCTCCTCCTCCGCCCTTCTCTCTGGCATACCAGCTGGCATTTATTTATTTATTTATTTATTATTTCAACTTATATACCACCCTTCCCAACAGGCTCAGGGTGGTTCACAACAAGGCATAAAACATAATCAAAACAACATTTAATCCAGGTGATGAGCTACAAACACGAACACGTAACACAAAAGGAATGCTCAATGTAAACACACTCAAACAAAACTACTCTGTACCTTTAACTATTTCAGGGCGGGAAGACCATGCGACACAACTGGTTTATGACTACAGAGTTGTGTTGCATGCCCTTCCAGCCCTGAAATAGTTAGAGCTACCAACACGAGCCATGTTGCACCCACCGGCTGCTGCAACTGCACAAATGGGAGAGGGATGTTATGGATGTCTGTCTGGCAGCATTTAATTGGGTTTGGGGCTACTGGACAGTCAGGACTCCTTCCAGGGGGCTGCTGGTTGAAACCATTCCAGGGACTGCCTGGCATTTTCCACTAAATTGCTGTCGTATCTCAAACTTTGGCACCACTTTTCCTCTAAGAATGATTCCATGCACACATTTAACCTTTTATTTTTGTACCTTCCACTATGAAATGGAACCACAATAAAGGGGTGTGTAGACAGAGTACATTGGGTATGTTCACACAGTGGTAGGTCTCCATTTCATTCTGTAGTCATAGACATTCGTAATGGTATCAGCGTGGCTAGCTTGAATCAACTGGAGCATTCATTTTAACCACCTGGGGTACCTAGACACCACTGGCTGCCATCTCCTCCCTCCATTCCCAGAACAGTCCTCGGCCCAATGTCCCATTGATGCACTACTAGTTCAAGTGAGTTCCACAACAGGTTCAGGTCCTTCCCCACTAATGGCTGTTTCCTCTCACACACAGAGACAGTGAGACTCTGCAAGAAGAGAT
>JARBWK010000438.1:0-31910 GCA_030556195.1 Anolis apletophallus | reverse complement strand
GGGAGTTGCAGGTCTCAGGAGCAGAGATGGAGAGGATAGTGGGGGAGATTGCTAAGACTAAAAACACAAGAGTGAGGGAGACAAGGAGGAAAATATTGCACAAGTGGCACCGCGCACTCGGCCCACTGACCTATCTTTCCCAAAATATGGGTAAATTTTGGAAAGAGGTAGAAGGGGAGATCAATAGAGTATTGAATATAAATTGGACCATCACAAAAGAGATGGCGGTGTTGGTAAAAAAGAACAAGATGGGGAACATCTGGAAATGAAGGTAGCGATGATAGAAAGTGCCCAGGCGGTGGTGGTTCTAGGCTGGAAGGACTCACGAAATGGACAATTGAGAACTGGCTGCGGTACTTGGTGGAACACATTCAATTTGAAATTATGGAAATGAGGCTTAATCAATTACAGGAGGATAAAAGTCAGAGCTGTTGGGACGATGGGATTGGGTGAGAGGATATATTGTTTGGAGAACCCGGGATCAAACCATTAGAAATAAGTTGGAGTTGTTGTTTAAGATGTAATGAAATGTAAAATGTCCGGAAAGCTTGCAGAAGAGAAAAGAAGAAAAAGAAGACGCAATCCTCAGCAGGGGTGGAGGGGTGTGGATGTTTGTGTGGGGGGAGGGTCACATGCACAGGGCAATGGGTATTTATGTATATGATTGTATGGATGGTAATAATTTTGGAAAATAATAAAAAATATTTGGAAAAAAAAGAGACCAGTCTCTAAGAAGACGACGAAGATGACGAAAACGACGACGAAGATGAAGATGACGAAGTCGACGATGAAGACGACGATGACGACGACGAAGACGACGGCGACAAAGACAACGAAGGCAACGACGAAGGCGACAAAGGCGACGAAGGCGGCGGCGGCAACGCCGAAGACGACGACGATGAAGGTGACGAAGGCGACGACGAAGACGAAGAAGTCGAAGGCGAAGACAACGAAGACATCGATGAAGACGAAGACGACGACGAAGACGATGACGACGAAGACGCCGACGCCGAAGGTGACGGCGAAGACGAATACGATGAAGAAGACGACGATGACGAAGGCGAAGAAGGCGGCGAAGAAGGTGGCGGCGACGAAGGCGGCGACGAAGGCGACGACAAAGGCGACGAAGAAGAAGACGACGAAGGCGGCGACAAAGGTGATGACGAAGGCGATGAAGACGACGACGAAGAGGAAGAGGATGATGAAGGCGACGCCGAAGACGAAGGCGATGACGATGAAGGCGATGAAGGCGACGGCGGCGACGGCAACGACGGCGAAGGCGATAGCGAAGGCGACGAAGGCAAAGACGACGAAGGCGAAGACGACGAAGGCGGCGGCGGCGAACACGGTGAAGAAGACGCCAAAGGTGACGACGAAGACGAAGACCATGAAGAAGACGACGACGAAGGCGACGACAAAAGTGATGAAGACGACAAATGCGACGAAGACGACAAAGATGACGAGGACGACGAAGACGAAGACGCCGCTGATGATGACGAAGGCGACGACGAAGACGATGAGGGCAACGACGGCTACGCGACGACTAAGGTGACGCTGACTTAAGAGGACGATGGCGAAGGCGAAGGCAACGAAGGCGGTGGCGTCGAAGGCGGCGACGGCAAAGGCGGCGGCGATGAAGGCGAAAACGCCGAAGGCGACGCCGACGAAGGCCTCAACGAAGGCCATGACGAAGACGACGATGACGAAGACGACAGCGAGGATGACGAAGGCCACGACGGCGACGAAGAAGATGATGACGAAGGCGATGACAAAGACGACAACAAAGACGATGACAAAGACGATGAGGACGACAAAGACGACGACGAAGACGACGAAGAAGGCGAGGAAAGACGAAGAGGACGCCGAAGACGGTGCCGAAGATGAAGGCGACGATGACGAAGATGACGGCGACAATTACGAAGGCGACGACGAAGACGAAGGCGCAGAAGGCGCCGACGAAGACGAAGGCACCAACAAAGGCGGCGACGAAGGCGGCGATAGCGCAGGCAGCGGCGGCAGCGGCGGCGGCGAAGGCGAAGAAGGCGGTGGTGACGAAGGCGACAATGACGAAGGCAGCGACGAAGGCGATGACGAAGGCGACGACGAAGGCGAAGGCGAAGACAAAGATGACGAGGACGAGGACGACGAAGACAAAGACGCCGCTGACGATGACGAAGGCGACGACGAAGACGATAAGGGCAACGACGAAGGCGTTGACGACGAAAGTGACGTCGACGAAGAGGACGATGGCAAAGGCGAAGGCAACGAAGGCGGTGGCGACGAAGGCGGCAACAAAGGCGACAACTAAGACGGTGACGGCGAAGACGGCGACGGCAAAGGTGGCGGCGAAGAAGTCGAAAACGACGAAGGCGAAGGCGGCGAAGGCGACGCCGACGAAGGCCACGACGAAGACGACAGCGATGATGACGAAGGCCACGACGGCGACGACGAAGATGACGACGAAGGCGACGACAAAGACGACAAAGACGATGACAAAGACGACGAGGACGACGAAGACGACGACGAAGACGATGAAGACGGCGAGGAAAGACGAAGAGGACGCCGAAGACGGTGCCGAAGACGAAGGCGACGATGACGAAGACGACGGCGATGAAGACGAAGGGGACGACGAAGACGAAGGCGCAGAAGGCGCTGACGAAGACGAAGGCGGCGACAGCGCAGGCAGCGGCGGCGAAGGTGGCCGCGGCGAAGGCGAAGGCGAAGAAGGTGGTGGAGACGGAGGCGGCGACGGAGGCGGCGACGGCGAAGGCGGTGGCGGCGATGACAAAGGTGGCGATGACGAAGGCAGCGATAAAGGTGGCAACGACGACGAAGGCGACGGCGGCGGTGAAGACGACGACGAAGACGAAGACGGCGGCGGTGAAGGTGGCGGCGGCGAAGGCGAAGACGCCGACGCCGACGAAGGCGACGACGCAGGCGAAGACGACGACAAAGGTGACGAGGACGATGAAGACGAAGACGCCGCTGACGATGACGAAGGCGACGACGAAGACGGTGAGGGCAACGACGAAGGCGTCGACGGCGAAGGTGATGTCGGCAAAAAGGACGATGGCGAAGGCGAAGGCAACGAAGGCGGTGGCAACGAAGGCGGAGACGAAGGCGACAACGAAGATGGCAACAGCGAAGACGGCAACTGCAAAGGCGGCGGCGACGAAGGCGAAAATGACGAAGGCGAAGGCGACGCAGGCGACGCCGAAGGCGACGCCGACGCCGACGAAGGCCTCGACGAAGGCCACGACGAAGACGACGATGACGAAGACGACAGCGACGATGACAAAGGCCATGACGGCGACGATGAAGGTGACGACGAAGGTGACGACAAAGACGACGGGAACGACAAAGACGATGACGAAGACGACGAAGACGACGAAGACGACGAAGACGACGGCGAAGACGGCGAGGAAAGACGAAGAGGACGACGAAGACGGCGCCGAAGACGAAGGCGGCGATGACGAACACAACGGCGACGATGACGAAGGCTACGACGAAGACGAAGGCGTAGAAGGCGCAGAAGGCGCCGACGAAGACAAAGGCGACGCCGAAGGTGCAGAAGGCGCCGCCGAAGACAAAGGCGATGCCGAAGGCGACGATGACGAAGGCGGCAACAGCGAAGGCAGGGGCGGCAAAGGCAGCGGCGGCAAAGACGACAGCGACGGCGACAAAGACAGCGACGGATACGATTAAGGGCGGCGGCGAAGGCGAAGATGACGAAGGCGAAGATGGTGAAGGCGAAAGCTGCCGCCACCGAAAGATGCCGCCGCCGCCGAAGGCGACAACAAAGATGAAGGCGATGACAAAGACAATGAAAGCGACCACGGCGACGACGAAGGCAGCGACGACGAAGGTGGCGACGACAAAGGCGACGAAGGCGACGAAGGCGACAAAGACGACAAAGGCGAAGAAGGCGAAGGTGGCGACGGCGAAGACGACGACGAAGGCGGAGACGACGACGAAGATGAAGTCAGCGAAGGCAATGAAGGCAGCGGCGGCGAAGGCGGCGACGAAGGTGACGACGGTGACGATGGCGACAAAGGAGGCGGCAGCGGCGAAGGCGAGGACGAAGACGACGAAGACTGCGAGGACGACAAAGACAACGACGAAGACGTCGAAGACGATGCCGAAGACAAAGAGGACGACGAAGACGATGCTGAAGACGAAGGCGACGACAACAAAGGCGAGGGCAGCGAAGGCAGCGAAGGCGGCGGCGGCGGCGAAGACGGCGAAGGCGGCGATGAAGGCGATGACGGCGAAGACGACGAAGATGACGATGACGATGACGAAGATGAAGACGACGAAGGCGGCGGCGGCGAAGGCTGCGGCAGCGAAGGGGGCGACGACCAAGGCGGCGATGACCAAGGCGACGACGGCAACGGCGACGAAAACGACGGCGAAGGCGGTGACGAAGGCAGCGACGAAGACAACGACGAAGAAGACAAAGGCGGCGAAGGCATGGAAGGCGACGAAGGCGGCGACGAAGGCAGCGACGAAGGCGGAGACGAAGGCAGCGACGAAGGCGGAGACGAAGGCGAGGACGAAGACGGCGAAGACGGCGAAGACGGCGAAGACGGCGAGGACGACAAAGACGATGGCGAAGATGCCGAAGACGATGCTGAAGACGACGAGGACGGCGAAGATGACGCCGGAGACGAAGGTGACGGCGACGAAGACGACGAAGACGATGGCGAAGACGAAGAGGACGACGAAGAAGATGCCAAAGACGAAGGTGGTGATGACGCAGACGACGTCAACGACGACGACGGAGGCAACGACGAAGGCCACGACGAAGACCACGGCGAAGACGATGAAGACGACTACGATGGCAACGACGAAGACGACTACGAAGGCGATGACAACGAAGAAGACGACGAAGGGGACGGGCGAAGACGAAGACGATGAAGACGACGACGGCGGCGAAGGCGAAGACAACGAAGGCAAAGAAGGCGGTGGCGACGAAGGCGGCAGCAACGAAGATGACGAAAACGACGACGAAGATGAAGATGACGAAGTCGACGATGAAGACGACGATGACGACGACGAAGGCGACGACGAAGGCGACGGCGAAGGCAATGGCGAAGACGACGAGGACGAAGGCGAAGGCGACGAAGGCAAAGGCGACGAAGGCGGCGGGCGACGAAAGGCAACAAAGGCGGCGATGAAGACGGCAACGACGGCGAAGACGACAGCGAAGACGAAGACGGCGAAGGAAACGACGACGACGAAGATCACGACGAAGACCACGGCGAAGACCACGGCGAAGACGACGGCGAAGACGACGACGAAGACGACGACTAAGACGATGACTAAGACGACGACTAAGACGACGACGTCGAAGAAGACGTCGACGAAGACGACGACGAAGACGATGTCGATGAAGACGTTGACGAAGACGACGACGACGAAGACAATGACGAAGACGACGACGGCGACGGCGACGAAGGCGACGGCGAAGGCGGTGACGAAGGCAGCGACGAAGACAACGACGAAGACGACGAAGAAGACAAAGGCGGCGAAGGCAATGAAGGCGACGAAAGCGGCGACGAAGGCAGCGACGAAGGCGGAGACGAAGGCGAGGACGAAAACGGCGAAGACGGCGAGGACGACAAAGACGACGGCGAAGATGACGAAAACAATGCCGAAGACGACGAGGACGGCGAAGATGACGCCGGAGACGAAGGCGGCGACGACAAAGACGATGATGACGATGGCGAAGGCAATGACGAAGATGAAGGCGACGAAGGCAACAACGAAGACGAAGATGACGAATGCGACGACGAAGACGACGACGAAGGCGGCGGCGGCGACAAAGGCAACGAAGGCGACGACGAAGGCGACGACGAAGACGAAAGCGACGAAGACGACGACGAAGACGACGACGAAGAAGGCGGCGACAAAAGCGACGAAGACGACAAAGGCAACGAACACGACAAAGGCGCCGAAGGCGAAGGCGGCGGCGACGAAGGCGACGAAGGCGACGAAGGCGGCAACAAAGACGAAGGCGGCGGCTAAGACGAAGAAGACGACGATGACGAAGGCGACGATGAAGATGAAGGCGACGAAGACGACACCGAAGACGAAGAGGACGACGAAGAAGATGCCGAAGACGAAGGCGGTGATGACGAAGACGAAGACGACGAAGATGACGGCGGCGAAGGCGAAGGCGACGATAAAGACCACAATGAAGACGACGTCGATGACGACGACGAAGGCAACGAAGGCGACGAAGAGGACGGCGAAGACGACGACGAAGAAGACGGTAAAGACGACGAAGGCGACGCCGAAGATGATAAAGGCAACGACAAAGATGAAGATGACGAAGGCGGCGGCAAAGGCAAAGGCAACGAAGGGGACGGCGGCAAAGGCAACGAAGGCGACGATGACGAAGGCGGTGTCGGCGATGACAAAGGTGGCGATGACAAAGGCGGCGATAAAGGTGGCAACGACGACGAAGGTGGCGGCGACAAAAGTGATGAAGACGACAAATGTGACGAAGACAACAACAAAAACGAAAAAGACAAAGACGACGACGGCGAAGACGGCGATGGCAAAGACGACGACGGCGAAGACGGCGAAGATGACGACGGCGAAGACGGTGAAGGTGACGACGAAGACGACGAAGAAGACGCCGAAGATGAAGAGGACAAAGGTGACGACGAAGACGACAATGGCGGCGACGAAGATGACGACGACGAAGGCGACGAAGGCGACGGCGAAGACGAAGATGACGAATGCGATGATGAATGCGACGGCGAAGGCGGCGGCGGCGAAGGCGGCGGCGGCGAAGGCGGCGGCGGCAAAGGCAACGGAGGTGACGGCAAAGGCGATGAAGGCAACAACGAAGACGAAGGCGACGAAGGCGACGAAGAAGATGACGACGACGAAGACGGCGACAACGAAGGTGGCGACGGCAACAAAGGCGACGAAGACGATGACGAAGACGATGAAGACGACGAAGAGGAAGGGGACGACGAAGACGACACCGAAGACGAAGGCGGTGATGGCGCCGAAGACGAAGACGACGACGACGAAGACGACGAAGGCGGCGGCGGCGAAGGCTGCGACAGCAAAGGCGGCGGCGACCAAGGCGACGACGGCAACGGCGACCAAGGCGGCGGCGAAGGCGGCGGCGAAGACAACGACGAAGACGACAACGAAGACGAAGGCGGCGAAGGCAATGAAGGCGACCAAGGCTGCGATGAAGACGAAGATGACAAAGACGACGCCGAAGATGAAGAGGACGGCGAAGACGACGCCGGAGACGAAGGCGGCGACGACAAAGACGAAGAGGACGATGACGATGGCGAAGGCAACGATGAGATGAAGGCGACGAAGGTGGCGGCGGCAAAGGCGACGATGACGAAGGCGGCGGCCGCGAAGGCGAAGATGGCGAAGGCGAAGGCACCGACAACGATGAAGGCGACGAAGGCAACGACGAAGACGAAGATGACGAATGCGATGACGAAGACGACGACGAAGACGACGACGAAGACGAAGGCGACGGCGGCGACAAAGGCAACGAAGGCGATGACGAAGGCGACGACGAAGGCGACGACGAGGACGACGACGAAGGCGACGACGAAGACGAAAGCGACGAAGACGACGAAGATGAAGACGACGAAGGCGGCGGCGGCGAAGGCTGCGACAGCAAAGGCGGCGGCGACCAAGGCGACGACGGCAACGGCGGCGAAGGCGGCGGCGAAGGCGGCGGCGAAGACAACGACGAAGACGACAACGAAGACGAAGGCAGCGAAGGCAATGAAGGCGGCGAAGGCGGCGACGAAGGCGAGGACGAAGGCGAAGACGAAGACGGCGAGGACGACAAAGACGACGGCGAAGATGACAAAGACGACGCCGAAGATGAAGAGGACGGCGAAGACGACGCCGGAGACGAAGGCGGCGACGACAAAGACGAAGAGGACGATGACGATGGCGAAGGCAACGATGAGATGAAAGCGACGAAGGTGGCGGCGGCAAAGGCGACGATGACGAAGGCGGCGGCGACGAAGGCGAAGATGACGAAGGCGAAGGCGCCGGCAAAGGCGAGGGCGCCAGCGAAGGCGAAGGCGCCAACGCCGAAGGCGCCGATGCCGAAGGCGACAACAAAGATGAAGGCGACGAAGGCAACGACGAAGACGAAGATGACGAATGCGACGACGAAGACGACGACGAAGACGACGACGAAGACGACGACGAAGACGACGACGAAGACGACGACGAACACGCGGCGGCGGCGACAAAGGCAACGAAGGCGACGACGAAGGCGACGACGAAGACGAAAGCGACGAAGACGACGAAGACGAAGACGACGAAGACGACGACGAAGAAGAAGGCGGCGACAAAAGCGACGAAGACGACAAAGGCGACGAAGACGACAAAGGCGCCGAAGGCGACAAAGGCGCCGAAGGCGAAGGCGGCGGCGGCGAAGACGGCGAAGAAGGCGACGAAGGCGGCAACAAAGACGAAGGCGGCGGCGGCTAAGACGACGAAGACGACGATTACGAAGGCGACGATGAAGACGGAGGCGGCGACGACGAAGGCGGTGGCGGCGATGACGAAGGTGGCGATGACGAAGGCGGCGATAAAGGCGGCGATAAAGGTGGCAACGACGACGAAGACGAAGAGGGTGGCGGTGAAGGTGGCGGCGGCGAAGGCGAAGACGCTGCCGCCGCCGAAGGCGACGACGAAGGCGAGACGACGACAAAGGTGACGAGGACGACGAAGACGCCGCTGACGATGACGAAGGCGACGACGAAGACGGTGAAGGCAACAACGAAGGCGTCGACGGCGAAGGTGACGTCGGCGAAAAGGACGATGGCGAAAGCGAAGGCAACGAAGGCGCTGGCGACGAAGGCGGAGACGAAGGCGACAACGAAGATGGCAACAGCGAAGACGGCAACTGCAAAGGCGGCGGCAACGAAGGCGAAAACGACGAAGGCGAAGGCGACGAAGGCGACGCCGAAGGCGACACCAACGCCGACGAAGGCCTCGACGATGACGATGACGACAGCGACAATGACAAAGGCCATGACGGCGACGATGAAGATGACGACGAAGGCGACGACAAAGACGACGACAAAGATGAAGAAGAAGACGACGAAGGCGAAGAAGGCGACGGCGACGAAGGCGACTACGAAGGCGACGACGAAGGCGGCGATGAAGGCGGTGACGAAGGCGACGACAAAGGCGACGAAGAAGAAGACGACAAAGGCGGCGACGAAGGTGATGACGAAGGCGATGAAGACGAAGAGGAAGAGGATGACGAAGACGACGGCGAAGACGAAGGCGATGACGATGAAGGCGACGGCGGCGGCGGCGGCGACGGCGAAGGCGATGGCGAAGGCGACGAAGGCAAAGACGACGAAGGCGAAGACGACGAAGGCGACAAAGGTGACGACGAAGACGAAGACCATGAAGAAGACGACGACGAAGGCGACGACAAAAGTGATGAAGACGACAAATGCGACGAAGACGACAAAGGCGACGATGACGAGGACGACAAAGACGAAGACGCCGCTGATGATGACGAAGGCGACGACGAAGACGATGAGGGCAACGGCGAAGGCGTCGACGACGAAGGTGGCGTCGACGAAGAGGACGATGGCGAAGGCGAAGGCAACGAAGGCGGTGGCGTCGAAGACGGCGACGGCAAAGGCGGCGGCGATGAAGGCGCATACGCCGAAGGCGATGAAGGCGACGACGAAGGCGACGCCGACGAAGGCCTCGACGAAGGCCATGACGAAGACGACGATGACGAAGACAACAGCGACGATGACGAAGGCCACGACAGCGACGAAGAAGATGACGACGAAGGCGATGACAAAGACGACGACAAAGACGATGACAAAGACGACGAGGACGACAAAGACGACGGGAACGACAAAGACGACGATGAAGACGAAGGCGCAGAAGGCGCCGACGAAGACGAAGGCGCCGACAAAGGCGGCGACGAAGGCGGCGACAGCGCAGGCGCGGCGGCGGCCAAGGCGAAGAAGGCGGTGGTGACGAAGGCGACAATGACGAAGGCAGCGACGAAGGCGACAATGACGAAGGCAGCGACGAAGGCGACGACGAAGGCGAAGGCGAAGACGACGACAAAGATGACGAGGACGACGAAGACAAAGAGGCCGCTGACGATGACGAAGGCGACGACGAAGACGATGAGGGCAACGACGAAGGCGTTGACGACAAAAGTGACGTTGACGAAGAGGACGATGGCAAAGGCGAAGGCAACGACGGCTAAGGTGGCGGCGGTGAAGTCGAAAACGACAAAGGCGAAGGCGGCGAAGGCGACGCCGAAGGCGACGCCGACGAAGGCCACGACGAAGACGACAGCGATGATGACGAAGGCCACGACGGCGGCGACGAAGATGACGATGAAGGCGACGACAAAGACGATGACAAAGACGTCGAGGACGACAAAGACGACGACGAAGACGATGAAGACGGCGAGGAAAGACGAAGAGAACGACGAAGACGGTGCCGAAGACGAAGGCGACGATGACGAAGACGACGGCGATGAAGACGAAGGGGACGACGAAGACGAAGGCGCAGAAGGCGCTGAAAAAGACGAAGGCGGCGACAGCGCAGGCAGCGGCGGCAGCGAAGGCGAAAGCGAAAAAGGCGGTGACGACGAAGGCGGCGACGGAGACGGCGATGACAAAGGCGGTGGCGGCGATGACGAAGGTGGCAATGACGAAGGCGGCGATAAAGGTGGCAGCGACGACGAAGGCGGTGGCGGCGGCGAAGACGACGATGAAGACGAAGACGGCGGCGGTGAAGGTGGCGGCGGCGAAGGCGAAGACGCCGACGAAGGCGACGACGCAGGCGAAGACGACGACAAAGGTGACGAGGACGACGAAGACGAAGACGCCGCTGACGATGACGAAGGCGACGACGAAGACGGTGAGGGCAACGACGAAGGCGTCGACGGCGAAGGTGACGTCGGCGAAAAGGACGATGGCGAAGGCGAAGGCAACGAAGGCGGTGGCGACGAAGGCGGAGACGAAGGCGACAACGAAGATGGCAACAGCGAAGACGGCAACTGCAAAGGCGGCGGCGACGAAGGCGAAAACGACGAAGGCGAAGCCGACGAAGGCGACACTAACGCCGACGAAGGCCTCGACGAAGGCCACGACGAAGACGAAAACGACGAAGACGACGAAGACGACGAAGACGGCGAATAAGGCGAGGAAAGACGAAGAGGACGACGAAGACGGCGCCGAAGACGAAGGCGGCGATGACGAACACAACGGCGACGATGACGAAGGCTGCGACGAAGACGAAGGCGTAGAAGGCGCAGAAGGCGCCGACGAAGACAAAGGCGACGCCAAAGGTGCAGAAGGCGCCGCCGAAGACAAAGGCGCCGCCGAAGGCGACGATGACGAAGGCGGCAACAGCGAAGGCAGCGGCGGAAAGGCGACAGCGACGGCGACGAAGAGAGCGACGGATACGATTAAGGCGGCGGCGGCGAAGGCGAAGATGATGAAGGCGAAGATGGTGAAGGCTAAAGCTGCCGCCGCCGCCGAAAGACGCCGCCGCCGCCGAAGGCGACAACAAAGATGAAGGCGATGACAAAGACGATGAAAGCGACCACGGCGACGACGAAGGCAGTGACGACGAAGGTGGCGACGACAAAGGCGACGAAGACGACAAAGGCGAAGAAGGCGAAGGTGGCGACGGCGAAGACGCCGACGAAGGCGGAGACGACGAAGAAGATGAAGGCAGCGAAGGCGATGAAGGCAGCGGCGGCGAAGGGAGCGAAGGCGGCGACGAAGGTGACGACGGTGACGATGGCGACAAAGGCGGAGAAGGCGAAGGTGGCGACGGCGAAGACGCCGACGAAGGCGAAGACGACGACGAAGATGAAGGCAGCGAAGGCGATGAAGGCAGCGGCGGCGAAGGCGGCGAAGGCGGCGAAGGCGGCGACGAAGGTGACGACGGTGACGATGGCGACAATGGCGGCGGCAGCGGCGAAAGCGAGGACGAAGACGACGAAGACGGCGAGGACGACAAAGACAACGACAAAGACATCGAAGACGATGCTGAAGACGAAGGCGAAGGCAGCGAAGGCGGCGAAGGCGAAGGCGAAGACGGCGAAGGCGGCGATGAAGGCGATGACGGCGAAGACGACGAAGATGACGATGACGAAGATGAAGACTACGAAGGCGGCGGCGGCGAAGGCTGCAACAGCGAAGGGGGCGACGACCAAGGCGGCGGTGACAAAGGCGACGACGGCAACGGCGACGAAGGCGACGGCGAAGGCGGTGACGAAGGCAGCGACTAAGACAACGACGAAGAAGACAAAGGTGGCGAAGGCATGGAAGGCGACGAAGGCAGCGACGAAGGCGGAGACGAAGGCGAGGACGAAGACGGCGAAGACGGCGAAGATGGCGAGGACGACAAAGACGACGGCAAAGATGCCGAAGGCGAAGCCGAAGACGACGAGGACGGCCAAGATGTCGCCGGAGGCGAAGATGACGCCGGAGACGAAGGCGGCGACGACGAAGACGACAATGACGACGGCGAACGACGGAAAAGGCCACGACGAAGACCACGGGCGAAGACGAAGTGAAGACGACTGCAAGGCGACGAATACTAAGACGACTACAAAGGCGATGACAACGGGTTGAAGACGAGGGATGGCGAAGACGACGGCGCGCGGGCGAAGACAACGAAGGCAAAGAAGGCGGTGGAGACGAAGGCGGCGGCGGCGAAGATGACGACGAAGATGACGAAAACGACGACGAAGATGAAGATGACGAAGTCGACGATGAAGACGACGACGAAGACGACGACGAAGACGACGACGAAGACGACGACTAAGACGACGACTAAGACGACGACGAAGAGACGCCGCCGAAGAAGACGACGGCGACGACGCCGATGAAGACGCCGACGAAGACGAAGACGGCGAAGACGATGACGAAGACGACGACGGCAACGGCGACGAAGGCGACGGCGAAGGCGGTGACGAAGGCAGCGACGTAGACAACGACGAAGACGACGAAGAAGACAAAGGCGGCGAAGGCAATGAAGGCGACGAAGGCGGCGACGAAGACAGCGACGAAGGCGGAGACGAAGGCGAGGACGAAGACGGCAAAGACGGCGAGGACGACAAAGACGACGGGGAAGATGACGAAGACGATGCCGAAGACGACGAGGACGAAACGAAGAAGATGACGGAGGACGATGAAGACGACGACGACGGCGACGACGAAAGCGACGGCGGAGGCAATGGCGAAGACGACGAGGACGAAGGCGAAGGCGACGAAGGCAAAGGCGACGACGAAGGCAAAGGCAACGACGGCGGCGATGAAGACGGCAACGACGGCGAAGACGACAGCGAAGACGAAGACGGCGAAGGAAACGACGACGACGACGATCACGACGAAGATCACGAAGACCACGGGCGAAGACCACGGGCGAAGATGACGACTAAGACGACGACTAAGACGACGACCAAGACGACTCAAGACGACGACTAAGACGAGACAAGACGACGACGCCGAAGAAGACGACGTGATGAAGACGCGACGAAGAAGACGGCGAAGACGATGACGAAGACGACGGGCAACGAAGACGAGATGACGAATGCCGACGAAGACGAGACGGCTATGGTGGCGGCAAAGGCAACGGCGGTGGGCGACGACGAAGGCGACAACGAAGACGACGACGAAGACGAAAGCGACAAAAGCGACGAAGACGACGAAGACGATTTACAAAGGCAACAAAAGCGGCGAAGACGACAAAGGCAACGAAGATTTACTAAGACGCCAAGGCGGCGACGGAGACGCCTTAAGGCGAAGCGAAACGCGACGACAACAAAGACGAAGATCAAGACGAAGAAGACGACGATGACGAAGGCGACGATGAAGATGAAGGCGACGAAGACGACGCCGAAGACGAAGAGGACGACGAAGAAGATGCAGAAGACGAAGGCGGTGATGACGAAGGCGAAGACGACGAAGATGACGGCGGCGGAGGCGAAGGCAACGATAAAGACCACAATGAAGACGACGTCGATGACGACGACGAAGGCAACGAAGACGGTAAAGACGTCGAAGGCGACGCCCAAAGATGACAAAGGCAACGATTTAAGATGAAGATGACAAAGGCGGCGGCGGCGGCAACGGCGACGACAAAGGCAACGAAGGGGACGGCGGCAAAGGCGACGGCGGCGACGGCGAAGGCGACGACGGCGATGACTAAGACGAACGGCGAAGATGAAGAGACAAAGGCGACGAAGGCGACGAAGACGACGGCGGCGGCGAGGCCGAAGACGCCACCGCTGAAGGTGACGAAGGCGACGATGAAGACGAAGATGACGAAGGTGACGACGGCAAAGGTGGCGACGACGAAGGCGGCGGCGGCGAAGGCCACGACAAAGACCACGACGTAGACGACGTCAATGACGACGACGGGGCAACGATTTAAGAAGAAGGCTTAAGAAGAAGACGACAACGAAGACGGGGCGGCGGCGATGAAGGTGACGAAGGGGTGCGGCGCCGAAGGCGGCGGCGAAGGCTACGGTGAAGGCGGCGGCGAAGGTGACGGCGAAGGCGACGCGGCGAAGGCGAAGGCGACGAAGACAGTGAAGAAGACGACGAAGATGACGAAGACAACAACGAAGACAATGACGACAAAGACAACGGCGACGAAGACGGCGAAGACGACGAAGACGACAACAAAGAAGACGAAGATGTCGACGAAGAAGACGAAGACGACGAAGACGACGAAGACGACAAAGACAACGAAGATGTCGACGAAGACGACGAAGACGATGACAATGAAGACGACGAAGGTGACGGCGAAGACGAAGAGGATGAAGACGACGAAGACGAAGACAACGAAGGCAAAGAAGGCTGTGGCGGCGAAGGCGGCGACGAAGATGACGACGAAGATGACGAAAACGACGACGAAGACGACGACGAAGGCGATGGCGAAGGCAATGGCGAAGACGACGAGGACGAAGACCACGTCAACGACGGCGACGAAGGCAACGACGAAGGCGAAGGCGACGGTGACGAAGGCGGCGGCGGTGAATGCCACGCAATGGCGAAGACGATGAGGACGACGAAGAGGAAGACGACGATTTAAAGACGATAATCAAGACGGCGGTGATGGCGCCAAGACGGGCGATGACGAAGAAGATGCCAAGACGGTTGGCGGTGATTGGCGGCGACTAAGACGACAAAGATGACGCCGCAAGGCGAAGGTGGCGAAGGCGAGCATGGGCGACGAAGACGACGGACGAAAGCGACGCCGCCGAAGGCCATGATAAAGACCACAATGAAGACGACGTCGATGACGAAGACGATGTCGATGACGACGACGAAGGCAACGAAGGCAACGAAGAGGACGGGCGAGACGACGATTTACTAAGAGAACGGGTGGACAACGAAGGCGACGGCGAAGATGACAAAGGCAACGACGAAGATGAAGATGACGAAGGCGGCGGCGGTGGCAAAGGCAACGAAGGGGACGGCGAAGGGGACGGCGAAGGGGACGGCGAAGGCGACGGCGAAGGCGACGAAGGCGACGGCGACGGCGAAGGCGATGACGAAGACGAAGGCGACGAAGACGAAGACGACGACGACGAAGACGGCGGCGACAAAAGTGATGAAGATGACAAATGTGACGAAGACGACAACAAAAACGAAAAAGACAAAGACGACGACGGGCGAAGACGACGGGCGAAAGACGGGCGAAGATGACGACTTAAGAGGAAGATGACGACGAAGGCGACGACGAAGACGACAACGGCGGCGACGAAGATGACGACGATGAAGGCGACGACGAAGGCGACGGCGAAGGCAATGGCGAAGACGACGAGGACGAAGGCGAAGGCGACGAAGGCGAAGGCGACGAAGGCAAAGGCGACGACGAAGGCAAAGGCAACAAAGGCGGCGATGAAGACGGCAACGACGGCGAAGACGACAGCGAAGACGAAGACGGCGAAGGAAACGACGACGACGACGAAGATCACGACGAAGACCACGGCGAAGACCACGGCGAAGACGACGACGAAGACGACGACTAAGACGACGACTAAGACGACGACTAAGACGACGACTAAGACGACGACTAAGACGACGACGTCGAAGAAGACGTCGACGAAGACGACGACGAAGACGACGTCGATGAAGACGTCGACGAAGACGACGACAACGAAGACGATGACGAAGACGACGACGGCAACGGCGACGAAGGCGACGGCGAAGGCGGTGACGAAGGCAGCGACGTAGACAACGACGAAGACGACGAAGAAGACAAAGGCGGCGAAGGCAATGAAGCCGACGAAGGCAGCGACGAAGGCGGAGACGAAGGCGAGGACGAAGACGGCAAAGACGGCGAGGACGACAAAGACGACGGCGAAGATGACGAAGACGATGCCGAAGACGACGAGGACGGCGACGAAGGTGAAGATGACGAAGTCGACGATGAAGACGACGACGACGGCGACGACGAAGGCGACGGCGGAGGCAATGGCGAAGACGACGAGGACGAAGGCGAAGGCGACGAAGGCAAAGGCGACGACGAAGGCAAAGGCAACAAAGGCGGCGATGAAGACGGCAACGACGGCGAAGATGACAGCGAAGATTTAAGACGGGCGAAGGAAACTACGACGACGACGGAAGATCATGACGAAGACCACGGGCGAAGACGACGGCGAAGACGACGACGGAAGACGACGACTAAGACGACGACCAAGACGACGACTAAGACGACGACTCAAGACGACGACGCCGAAGAAGACGCCGACGAAGACGACGGGCGAAGACGACGTCGATGAAGACGTCGACGAAGACGACGACGAAGACGATGACGAAGACGACGACGGCAACGGCGAAGACGAAGATGACGAATGCGACGACGAAGACGACGACGAAGGCGGCGGCGACGACAAAGGCAACGAAGGCGACGACGAAGGCGACAACGAAGACGACGACGAAGACGAAAGCGACGAAGACGACGACGACGACGACGACGAAGAAGGCGGTGACAAAAGCGACGAAGACGACAAAGGCAACGAAGACGACAAAGGCGCCGAAGGCAAAGGCGGCGGAAGGCAGCGACGACGGGCGGCGACTAAGCGACGGGTTGGCGGCAACAAAGACGAAGGCGGCGGCTAAGACGAAGAAGACGACGATGACGAAGGCGACGATGAAAATGAAGGCGACGAAGACGATGCCGAAGACGAAGAGGACGACGGCGGCGAGGCCGAAGACGCCACCGCTGAAGGTGACGAAGGCGACGACGAAGACGAAGATGACGAAGGTGACGACGGCAAAGGTGGCGACGACGAAGGCGGCGGCGGCGAAGGCCACGACAAAGACCACGACGTAGACGACGTCAATGACGACGACGAAGGCAACGACGAAGAAGAAGGCGACGAAGACGACGAAGACGACAACGAAGACGGGGCGGCGGCGATGAAGGTGACGAGGTGCGGCGCCGACGAGGCGGCGGCGGCGAAGGCGGTGAAGGCGGCGGCGGCGGCAAGGTGACGCGAAGGCGACAAACGAAGACAGACGACAATGACGAAGACAATGACGAAGAAGATGAAGACGCCGACGAAGAGAAAGAGGATGACGAAAGCGACGCCGAAGACGAAGGCGATGACGACGAAGGCGACGGCGACGATGATGACGAAGGCGACGGCGAAGACGACGAAGACGACGAAGGCAAAGACGACGAAGGCAAAGGCGGCGAAGGCGAAGGCGACGAAGACAGTGAAGAAGACGACGAAGATGACGAAGACAACAACGAAGACAATGATGACAAAGACAACGGCGACGAAGACGGCGAAGACGGCGAAGACGACAACAAAGAAGACGAAGATGTCGACGAAGAAGACGAAGACGACGAAGACGACGAAGACGACAAAGACAACGAAGATGTCGACGAAGACGACGAAGACGATGACAATGAAGACGACGACGAAGGTGACGGCGAAGACGAAGAGGATGAAGACGACGAAGACGAAGACAACGAAGGCAAAGAAGGCTGTGGCGGCGAAGGCGGCGACGAAGATGACGACGAAGATGACGAAAACGACGACGAAGACGACGACGAAGGCGATGGCGAAGGCAATGGCGAAGACGACGAGGACGAAGGCGAAGGCGGCGAAGGCGACAGCGAAGACGAAGACGACGAAGGCAGCGACGACGAAGACGACGACGAAGACGACGACGAAGACCACGGTGAAGACCACGTCAACGACGGCGACAAAGGCAACGACGGCGAAGGCGGCGGTGACGAAGGCGGCGGCGGTGAATGCCACGAAGGCAATGGCGAAGACGATGAGGACGACGAAGAGGAAGACGACGACGAAGACGACACCGAAGACGAAGGCGGTGATGGCGCCGAAGACGAAGGCGATGACGAAGAAGATGCCGAAGACGAAGGCGGTGATTGCGAAGACGAAGACGACAAAGATGACGGCGGCGAAGGCGAAGGTGGCGAAGGCGAAGGCGGCGACGAAGACGACGGCGAAAGCGACGCCGACGAAGGCCACGATAAAGACCACAATGAAGACGACGTCGATGACGAAGACGATGTCGATGACGACGACGAAGGCAACGAAGGCAACGAAGAGGACGGCGTAGACGACGACGAAGAGAACGGCAAAGACAACGAAGGCGACGATGAAGATGACAAAGGCAACGACGAAGATGAAGATGACGGCGCGGCGGGCGGCGGCGGAAACGACGACGACGAAGATCATGACGAAGACCACGGCGAAGACGACGGCGAAGACGACGAAGGCGACGGCGAAGGCGATGACGAAGACGAAGGCGACGAAGACGAAGACGACGACGACGAAGACGGCGGCGACAAAAGTGATGAAGATGACAAATGTGACGAAGACGACAACAAAAACGAAAAAGACAAAGACGACGACGGCGAAGACGACGACGAAGACGGGCGAAGATGACGACGAAGACGAAGAGGACGGCGACGGCGAAGACGACAACGGCGGCGACGAAGATGACGACGATGAAGGCGACGACGGCAGCGACGGCGAAGGCAATGGCGAAGACGACGAGGACGTAAGGGCTTAAGGCGACGGCGCGAAGGCGACGAAGGCAAAGGTGACGACTTGGCAAAGGCAACAAAGGCGGCGATGAAGACGGCAACGACGGCGAAGACGACAGCGAAGACGAAGACGGCGAAGGAAACGATGACGACGACGAAGATCACGACGAAGACCACGGCGAAGACCACGGCGAAGACGACGACGAAGACGACGACTAAGACGACGACTAAAGACGACCCACTCAAGACGACGACCAAGATGACGACTAAGACGTCGACGCCGAAGAAGACGCCGACGAAGACGACGACTAAGACGACAAAGCCGATGAAGACGCCGACGAACACGAAGACAACGAAGACGATGACGAAGACGACGACGGCAACGGCGACGAAGGCGACGGCGAAGGCGGTGACGAAGGCAGCGACGTAGACAACGACGAAGACGACGAAGAAGACAAAGGCGGCGAAGGCAATGAAGCCGACGAAGGCAGCGACGAAGGCGGAGACGAAGGCGAGGACGAAGACGGCAAAGACGGCGAGGACGACAAAGACGACGGCGAAGATGACGAAGACGATGCCGAAGACGACGAGGACGGCGACGAAGGTGAAGATGACGAAGTCGACGATGAAGACGACGACGAAGGCGACGACGAAGGCGACGGCGGAGGCAATGGCGAAGACGACGAGGACGAAGGCGAAGGCGACGAAGGCAAAGGCGACGACGAAGGCAAAGGCAACAAAGGCGGCGATGAAGACGGCAACGACGGCGAAGATGACAGCGAAGACGAAGACGGCGAAGGAAACTACGACGACGACGAAGATCATGACGAAGACCACGGCGAAGACGACGGCGAAGACGACGACGAAGACGACGACTAAGACGAAGACTAAGACGACGACTAAGACGACGACGTCGAAGAAGACGTCGACGAAGACGACGGCGAAGACGACGTCGATGAAGACGTCGACGAAGACGACGACGAAGACGATGACGAAGACGACGACGGCAACGGCGAAGACGAAGATGACGAATGCGACGACGAAGACGACGACGAAGGCGGCGCCGACGACAAAGGCAACGAAGGCGACGACGAAGGCGACAACGAAGACGACGACGAAGACGAAAACGACGAAGACGACGACGACGACGAAGACGACGACGAAGAAGGCGGTGACAAAAGCGACGAAGACGACAAAGGCAACGAAGACGACAAAGGCGCCGAAGGCAAAGGCGGCGGCGACGAAGGCGACGAAGGCGGCGACGAAGGCGACGAAGGCGGCAACAAAGACGAAGGCGGCGGCTAAGACGAAGAAGACGACGATGACGAAGGCGACGATGAAGATGAAGGCGACGAAGACGACGCCGAAGACGAAGAGGACGACGAAGAAGATGCCGAAGACGAAGGCGGTGATGACGAAGGCGAAGACGACGAAGATGACGGCGGCGGAGGCGAAGGCGACGATAAAGACCACAATGAAGACGACGTCGATGACGACGACGAAGGCAACGAAGACGGTAAAGACGTCGAAGGCGACGCCAAAGACGACAAAGGCAACGACGAAGATGAAGATGACAAAGGCGGCGGCGGCGGCAACGGCGACGACAAAGGCAACGAAGGGGACGGCGGCAAAGGCGACGAAGGCGACGGCGGCGACGGCGAAGGCGACGAAGGCGATGACTAAGACGAAGGCGACGAAGACGAGGACGACGAAGGTGGCGGCGACAAAAGTGATGAAGACGACAAATGTGAGGAAGACAACAACAAAAACGAAAAAGACAACGATGACGACGGCGAAGACGGCGATGGCAAAGGCGAAGACGGCGAAGATGACGACGAAGACGACGAAGATGACGCCGAAGATGAAGAGGACAAAGGTAACGACGAAGACGAAGACGACAACGACGAAGACGGCGGCGACAAAAGTGATGAAGACGACAAATGTGACGAAGACGACAACAAAAACGAAAAAGACAAAGATGACGACGGCGAAGACGACGACGGCGAAGACGACGACGAAGACGGCGAAGATGACGACGAAGACAAAGAGGACGAAGGCGACGACGAAGACGACAACGGCGGCGACGAAGATGACGACGATGAAGGCGACGAAGGCGGCAATGAAGACGAAGATGACGAATGCGATGATGAATGAGACGGCGAAGACGACAACGGCGAAGACGACGACGGCGAAGGCGGCGGCGGCAAAGGCAACGAAGGCGACGGCGAAGGCGATGAAGGCAACAACGAAGACGAAGGCGACGAAGGCGACGACGAAGGCGACAACGAAGACGACGACGAAGACGAAAGCGACAAAAGCGACGAAGACGACGAAGACGACGACGAAGAAGGCGGTGACAAAAGCGACGAAGACGACAAAGGCAACGAAGACGACAAAGGCAACGAAGGCGAAGGCGGCGGCGACTTAAGGCGGCGACTTAAGGCGACGGGCTGGGCGGAAACAAAGACGAAGGCGGCGGCTAAGACGAAGAAGACGACGATGACGAAGGCGACGATGAAGATGAAGGCGACGAAGACGACGCCGAAGACGAAGAGGACGACGAAGAAGATGCCGAAGACGAAGGCGGTGATGACGAAGGCGAAGACGACGAAGATGACGGCGGCGGAGGCGAAGGCGACGATAAAGACCACAATGAAGACGACGTCGATGACGACGACGAAGGCAACGAAGACGGTAAAGACGTCGAAAGCGACGCCAAAGATGACAAAGGCAACGACGAAGATGAAGATGACAAAGGCGGCGGCAAAGGCAACGAAGGGGACGGCGGCAAAGGCGACGACGGCGACGGCGAAGGCGACGAAGGCGATGACGAAGACGAAGGCGACGAAGACGAAGACGAAGACGACGAAGGTGGCGGCGACAAAAGTGATGAAGACGACAAATGTGACGAAGACAACAAAAACGAAAAAGACAAAGGCGGCGGCGGCGAAGGCGGTGACGAAGACCACGACGAAGACCACTTCAACGACGACGAAGACGAAGGCGGTGATGGCGCCGAAGACGAAGGCGATGACGAAGAAGATGCCGAAGACGAAGGCGGTGATTGCGAAGACGAAGACGGCAAAGATGACGGCGGCGAAGGCGAAGGTGGCGAAGGCGAAGGCGGCGACGAAGACGACGGCGAAAGCGACGCCGACGAAGGCCACGATAAAGACCACAATGAAGACGACGTCGATGACGAAGACGATGTCGACGACGACGACGAAGGCAACGAAGGCAACGAAGAGGACGGCGTAGACGACGACGAAGAGGACGGCAAAGACAACGAAGGCGACGATGAAGATGACAAAGGCAACGACGAAGATGAAGATGACGAAGGCGGCGGCGGTGGCAAAGGCAACGAAGGGGACGGCGAAGGGGACGGCGAAGGGGACGGCGAAGGACGGGCGAAGGCGACGGCGAAGGCGACGAAGGCGACGGCGACGGCGAAGGCGATGACGAAGACGAAGGCGACGAAGACGAAGACGACGACGACGAAGACGGCGGCGACAAAAGTGATGAAGACGACAAATGTGACGAAGACGACAACAAAAACGAAAAAGACAAAGACGACGACGGCGAAGACGACGACGAAGACGGCGAAGATGACGACGAAGACGAAGAGGACGAAGGCGACGACGAAGACGACAACGGCGGCGACGAAGATGACGACGATGAAGGCGACGACGAAGGCGACGGCGAAGGCAATGGCGAAGACGACGAGGACGAAGGCGAAGGCGACGAAGGCGAAGGCGACGAAGGCAAAGGCGACGACGAAGGCAAAGGCAACAAAGGCGGCGATGAAGACGGCAACGACGGCGAAGACGACAGCGAAGACGAAGACGGCGAAGGAAACGACGACGACGACGAAGATCACGACGAAGACCACGGTGAAGACCACGTCAACGCCGGCGACGAAGGCAACGACGGCGAAGGCGGCGGTGACGAAGGCGGCGGCGGTGAATGCCACGAAGGCAATGGCGAAGACGATGAGGACGACGAAGAGGAAGACGACGACGAAGACGACACCGAAGACGAAGGCGGTGATGGCGCCGAAGACGAAGGCGATGACGAAGAAGATGCCGAAGACGAAGGCGGTGATTGCGAAGACGAAGACGACAAAGATGACGGCGGCGAAGGCGAAGGTGGCGAAGGCGAAGGCGGCGAAGATGTCGACGAAGACGACGAAGACGATGACAATGAAGACGACGACGAAGGTGACGGCGAAGACGAAGAGGATGAAGACGACGAAGACGAAGAAAACGAAGGCAAAGAAGGCTGTGGCGGCGAAGGCGGCGACGAAGATGACGACGAAGATGACGAAAACGACGACGAAGACGACGACGAAGGCGACGGCGAAGGCAATGGCGAAGACGACGAGGACGACGACGAAGACGGCGAAGATGACGACGAAGACGAAGAGGACGAAGGCGACGACGAAGACGACAACGGCGGCGACGAAGATGACGACGATGAAGGCGACGACGAAGGCGACGGCGAAGGCAATGGCGAAGACGACGAGGACGAAGGCGACGAAGGCGGCGATGAAGACGGCAACGACGGCGAAGACGACAGCGAAGACGAAGACGGCGAAGGAAACGACGACGACGACGAAGATCACGACGAAGACCACGGCGAAGACCACGGCGAAGACGACGACGAAGACGACGACGAAGACGACGATGAAGACGACGACTAAGACGACGACTAAGACGACGACGTCGACGAAGACGACGACGAAGACGACGTCGATGAAGACGTCGACGAAGACGACGACGACGAAGACGATGACGAAGACGACGACGGCAACGGCGACGAAGGCGACGGCGAAGGCGGTGACGAAGGCAGCGACGTAGACAACGACGAAGACGACGAAGAAGAGAAAGGCGGCGAAGGCAATGAAGCCGACGAAGGCAGCGACGAAGGCGGAGACGAAGGCGAGGACGAAGACGGCAAAGACGGCGAGGACGACAAAGACGACGGGGAAGATGACGAAGACGATGCCGAAGACGACGAGGACGGCGACGAAGGTGAAGACGACGAGGACGAAGGCGAAGGCGACGAAGGCAAAGGCGACGACGAAGGCAAAGGCAACAAAGGCGGCGATGAAGACGGCAACGACGGCGAAGACGACAGCGAAGACGAAGACGGCGAAGGAAACTACGACGACGACGAAGATCATGACGAAGACCACGGCGAAGACGACGGCGAAGACGACGACGAAGACGACGACTAAGACGACGACTAAGACGACGACTAAGACGACGACTAAGACGACGACGTCGAAGAAGACGTCGACGAAGACGACGACGAAGACGACGTCGATGAAGACGTCGACGAAGACGACGACGAAGACGATGACGAAGACGACGACGGCAACGGCGAAGACGAAGATGACGAATGCGACGACGAAGACGACGACGGCGCGGCGGCGACGACAAAGGCAACGGTTGGGCGACGACGAAGGCGACAAACGAAGACGACGACGAAGACGAAAGCGACGAAGACGACGACGACGACGAAGACGACGACGAAGAAGGCGGTGACAAAAGCGACGAAGACGACAAAAGCAACGAAGACGACAAAGGCGCCGAAGGCAAAGGCGGCGGCGACGAAGGCGGCGACGAAGGCAAAGGCGGCGGCGACGAAGGCGGCGACGAAGGCGGCGACGAAGGCGGCAACAAAGACGAAGGCGGCGGCTAAGACGAAGAAGACGACGATGACGAAGGCGACGATGAAGATGAAGGCGATGAAGCCGACGCCGAAGACGAAGAGGACGACGAAGAAGATGCCGAAGACGAAGGCGGTGATGACGAAGGCGAAGACGACGAAGATGACGGCGGCGGAGGCGACGGCGACGATAAAGACCACAATGAAGACGACGTCGATGACGACGACGAAGGCAACGAAGACGGTAAAGACGTCGAAGGCGACGCCAAAGATGACAAAGGCAACGACGAAGATGAAGATGACAAAGGCGGCGGCGGCGGCAAAGGCAACGAAGGGGACGGCGGCAAAGGCGACGAAGGCGACGACGGCGACGGCGAAGGCGACGAAGGCGATGACGAAGACGAAGGCGACGAGGACGAGGACGAAGACGACGAAGGTGGCGGCGACAAAAGTGATGAAGACGACAAATGTGACGAAGACAACAACAAAAACGAAAAAGACAAAGACGACGACGGCGAAGACGGCGATGGCAAAGACGACGACGGCGAAGACGGCGAAGATGACGACGGCGAAGACGGTGAAGGTGACGACGAAGACGACGAAGATGACGCCGAAGATGAAGAGGACAAAGGTAACGACGAAGACGACAACGGCGGCGACGAAGATGACGACGACGAAGGCGACGAAGGCGACGACGAAGACGAAGATGACGAATGCGATGATGAATGCGACGGCGAAGACGGCGGCGGCGAAGACGGCGGCGGCGAAGGCGGCGGCGGAGAAGGCAGGGGCGGCAAAGGCAACGGAGGTGACGGCAAAGGCGATGAAGGCAACAACGAAGACGAAGGCAACAAAGGCGACGAAGACGATGACGAAGACGATGAAGACGACGAAGAGGAAGAGGACGACGAAGACGACACCGAAGACGAAGGCGGTGATGGCGCCGAAGATGAAGGCGATGACGACGAAGACGACGAAGATGAAGATGACGATGACGAAGACGACGAAGGCGGCGAAGACTGCGACAGCAAAGGCGGCGGCGACCAAGGCGACGACGGCAACGGCGACGAAGGCGGCGGCGAAGGCGGCGGCGGCGACCAAGGCGACGACGGCAACGGCAATGAAGGCGGCGGCGAAGGCGGTGGCGAAGACAACGACGAAGACGACAACGAAGACAAAGGCGGCGAAGGCAATGAAGGCGACGAAGGCGAGGACGAAGGCGAGGACGAAGGCAAAGACGAAGGCGGCGGCGGCTAAGACGATGAAGACGACGATGACGAAGGCGACGATGAAGATGAAGGCGAAGAAAACGACGCCGAAGACGAAGAGGACGACGAAGAAGATGCCGAAGACGAAGGCGGTGATGACGAAGACGAAGACGACAAAGATGACGGCGGCGAAGGCGAAGGTGGCGAAGGCGAAGGCGGCGACGAAGACGACGGCGAAAGCGACGCCGACGAAGGCCACGATAAAGACCACAATGAAGACGACGTCGATGACGAAGACGATGTCGATGACGACGACGAAGGCAACGAAGGCAAGGAAGAGGACGGCGACGGCGACGATGAAGAGGACGGCAAAGACAACGAAGGCGACGATGAAGATGACAAAGGCAACGACGAAGATGAAGATGACGAAGGCGGCGGCGGTGGCAAAGGCAACGGCGGGACGGGCGAAAGGACGGGCGAAAGGACGGGCAGGCGACGGCGGCGGCGACGAAGGCGATGGCGACGGGCGAAGGCGATGACGAAGACGGTATATGACGAAGACGACGACGACGAAGCCGGCGGCGACAAAAGTGATGAAGACGACAAATGTGACGAAGACGACAACAAAAACGAAAAAGACAAAGACGACGACGGCGAAGACGACGACGGCGAAGACGACAACGGCGGCGACGAAGATGACGACGATGAAGGCGACGAAGGCGGCAATGAAGACGAAGATGACGAATGCGATGATGAATGAGACGGCGAAGACGACAACGGCGAAGACGACGACGGCGAAGGCGGCGGCGGCAAAGGCAATGAAGGCGACGGCGAAGGCGATGAAGGCAACAACGAAGACGAAGGCGACGAAGGCGACGAAGAAGATGACAACGACGAAGAAGATGACAACGAAGTTGGCGATGGCAACAAAGGCGACGAAGACGACGACGAAGACGATGAAGACGACGAAGAGGAAGAGGACGACAAAGACGACACCGAAGACGAAGGCGGTGATGGCGCCGAAGACGAAGGCGATGATGACGAAGACGACGAAGATGAAGACGACGATGACGAAGACGAAGACGACGAAGGCGGCGGCGGCGAAGGCTGCGACAGCAAAGGCGGCGGCCACAAAGGCGACGACGGCAACGGCGGCAGCGGCAGCGGCGAAGACAACGACGAAGACGACGACGAAGACGAAGGCGGCGAAGGCAATGAAGGCGACGAAGGCGGCGACGAAGGCGGCGACGAAGGCAGCGACGAAGGCGGCGACGAAGGCGGCGATGAAGGCGGTGACGAAGGCGGCGACGAAGGCGAGGACGAAGGCGAGGACGAAGGCAAGGACAAAGACGGCGAGGACGACAAAGACGACGGCAAAGATGACAAAGACGATGCCGAAGATGAAGAGGACGGCGAAGACGATGCCGGAGAGGAAGGCGGCGGCGACAAAGACGAAGACGAGGATGATGGCGAAGGCAACGACGAAGATGAAGGCGACAAAGGCGGCGGCGGCAAAGGCGGCGGCAGCGAAGGCAGTGACGAAGACCTTGACGAAGACCACGACAAAGACCACTTCAACAACGACGAAGGCGACGTATACACGGCATACGAAGGCGACTAATGGCGACGGGCGACTTAATTTGCTGGGCGACGGTAAGGCTACTTAAGGCGATTTAAGGCGACTAAGGCGACGGCGACTTAAGGGCGACGGCTAAGGCGACGAAGACGGCGGCGGCGACGAAGGCGACGAAGGCGACGAAGACGGCGGCGGCGGCGAGGCCGAAGACGCCACCGCTGAAGGTGACGAAGGCGACGACGAAGACGAAGATGACGAAGGTGACGACGGCAAATGTGGCGACGACGAAGGCGGAGGCTACGGTGAAGGCGGCGGCGAAGGTGACGGCGAAGGCGACAACGAAGGCGACGACAATGACGAAGACAATGACGAAGAAGATGAAGACGCCGACGAAGAGGAAGAGGATGACGAAAGCGACGCCGAAGACGAAGGCGATGACGACGAAGGCGACGGCGACGATGATGACGAAGGCGACGGCGAAGACGACGAAGGCGACGAAGGCGAAGACTACGAAGGCAAAGGCGGCGAAGGCGAAGGCGACGAAGACAGTGAAGAAGACGACGAAGATGACGAAGACAACAACGAAGACAATGACGACAAAGACAACGGCGACGAAGACGGCGAAGACGACGAAGACGACAACAAAGAAGACGAAGATGTCGACGAAGAAGACGAAGACGACGAAGACGACGAAGACGACAAAGACAACGAAGATGTCGACGAAGACGACGAAGACGATGACAATGAAGACGACGACGAAGGTGACGGCGAAGACGAAGAGGATGAAGACGACGAAGACGAAGACAACGAAGGCAAAGAAGGCTGTGGCGGCGAAGGCGGCGACGAAGATGACGACGAAGATGACGAAAACGACGACGAAGACGACGACGAAGGCGACGGCGAAGGCAATGGCGAAGACGACGAGGACGAAGGCGAAGGCGGCGAAGGCGACAGCGAAGACGAAGACGACGAAGGCAGCGACGACGAAGACGACGACGAAGACGACGACGAAGACCACGGTGAAGACCACGTCAACGCCGGCGACGAAGGCGACGACGGCGAAGGCGGCGGTGACGAAGGCGGCGGCGGTGAATGCCACGAAGGCAATGGCGAAGACGATGAGGACGACGAAGAGGAAGACGACGACGAAGACGACACCGAAGACGAAGGCGGTGATGGCGCCGAAGACGAAGGCGATGACGAAGAAGATGCCGAAGACGAAGGCGGTGATTGCGAAGACGAAGACGACAAAGAGGACGGCGGCGAAGGCGGTGGCGAAGGCGATGGCGCGGCGAAGATGTCGACGAAGACGATTTAAGACGATGACAATGAAGACGACATTTACTAAGGTGACGGGCGAAGACGAAGAGGATGAAGACGACGAAGACGAAGACAACGAAGGCAAAGAAGGCTGTGGCGGCGGCGGCGGCGACTAAGATGACGACGAAGATGACGAAAAACGACGACAAGACGACGACGGGCGCGACGGGCGAAGGCAATGGCGAAGACGACGAGACGAAGGCGAAGGCGGCGAAGGCGACGGCGAAGGCGAAGACGACGAAGGCAGCGACGACGAAGACCACGACGAAGACCACGACGAAGACCACGGTGAAGACCACGGCGACGACGGCGACGAAGGCAACGACGGCGAAGGCGGCGGTGACGGCGGCGGCGGTGAATGCCACGAAGGCAATGGCGAAAACGATGAGGACGGCGAAGGCGACGACGGCTTAACGACTTAAGGCGGGCGATGAAGACGACGAAGATGACGACGGAAACGGCGGCGAAGAGGACGGCAACGGCGAAGACGACGACAAAAACGACGAAGACAAAGACGACAACGGCAAAGGTGACGCCGAAGACGAAGACGATGCAGAAGACGACAATGATGAAGGCGAAGACAACGAAGACGTCGGCGAAGACGACGAAGAAGACGATGACAACGAAGACGATGAAGGTGACGAAGGCGACGACGAAGACGAAGATGACGAAGGCGGCGATGGCGAAGGCGGCGATAGCGAAGGTGGCGGAGACGAAGGCGGCGGCAACGAAGGCCACGGCGAAGACCATGACAAAGACGACGGCAACGACGACGACGAAGGCAACGATGAAGGCGAAGGCGACAAAGGCGACGACAGAAGACGAAGAAGATGTAGAAGACGCCGATGACGACGGCGAAGACAACGAAGACGACGACGAAGACGACGACGAAGGTGACGGCGAAGACGAATACGATGAAGAAGACGACGATGACGAAGGCGAAGACAACGAAGATGAAGAAGGCAGCGGCGGCGAAGGCGAAGGCGAAGGCGGCGAAGGCAGTGAAGGCGGCGGCGGCGAAGACGACGACAAAGACGAGGACGACGGCGAATACGACGATGACGAAGACGACGTCAACAACGGCGACGAAGGCAACGACGAAGGCGAAGGCGAAGGCGGCGAAGGCGGCGAAGGCGACCACGCCGAAGACGACGTCAACAACGGGCGATTTAAGGCAACGATTTAAGACGGCTGGTAAGGCGAAGGCGGCGAAAGGCAAATACGCCAAGACGGGCGGGCGGGTGAAGGCGGCGCCGCCGCCACCGAAGACGACGACGATGAAGGTGACGAAGGCGACGACGAAGACGAAGATGACGAAGGCGGCGATGGCGAAGGCGGCGATAGCGAAGGTGGCGGAGACGAAGGCGGCGGCAACGAAGGCCACGGCGAAGACCATGACAAAGACGACGGCAACGACGACGACGAAGGCAACGATGAAGGCAAAGGCGGTTGTGCGGCGATTTACAGAAGACGGTAAGATGTAGAAGACGCCGATGACGACGGCGAAGACAACGAAGACGTCGCCGAAGACAAAGACGATGACAAAGACGACGACGAAGGTGACGGCGAAGACGAATACGATGAAGAAGACGACGATGACGAAGGCGAAGACAACGAAGATGAAGAAGGCGGCGGCGGCGAAGGCGGCGGCGAAGGCGGCGAAGACGATGACAAAGACGAGGACGACGGCGAAGACGACGATGACGAAGACGACAAAGACGAAGACGACAAAGGCGGCGACCAAGGCCGCCGCCAAAGGCCACTACGAAGACCACGGCGAAGACCACGGCGAAGACCACGGCGAAGACCATGGCGAAGACCACGTCAACAACGACGACGAAGGCAACGACGAAGGCAAAGGCGACGGGCGATTTAATGCAACGGCGATTGGGCGACGAAGGCGACTTACTTAAGGCGACGACGGCGACGCGACTTAAGGCGATTTAAGGCGACGACGAACACGACGGCGGTGACGCCAAAGACGCCGACAATGAAGGTGACGAAGGCGACGACGAAGAAGATGACGACGAAGGTGGCAACGGCGAAAGCGGCGGAGGCCATGACGAAGACCACGACGAAGACGACGTCAACAACGGCGACGAAGGCAACGACGAAGACGACGACGACGATGAAGGTGACGAAGGCGGCGACGAAGACGAAGATGGCGAAGGCGGCGATGGCGAAGGCGGCGGAGACGAAGGCGGGGCGGCAACGGCGTCACGACGAAGACCATTACAAAGACGACGCCAACGACGATTTAACTTAAGGCAACGGCGAAGGCGAAGGCGACAAAGGCGACGACAACGATGAAGACGGTGGCGGCAACGCCGAAGACGGCGACGTGGAAGGTGACGAAGGCGACGACGAAGAGGATGGTGAAGACGACGACAACGAAGATGACGAAAGTGACGACGAAGATGAAATTGACGAAGGCGACGACGAAGGCGGCGGCGACGAAGACGACGGCGAAGGTGGCAGCGAAGGCAGCGGCGGAAGGCAACGGCGAAGACGACAACGAAGACGGGGCGGCGGCGATGAAGGTGACAAAGGCGGCGGCGGCACCGAAGGCGGCACCGAAGGCTACGACGATGAAGAAGACAATGACGAAGACGAAGACGCCGACGAAGAGGAAGAGGATGACGAAAGCGACGCCGAAGACGACGAAGGCGACGGCGACGGCGAAGGCGATGACGAAGACGAAGGCGACGAAGACGACGACGACGAAGACGGCGGCGACAAAAGTGATGAAGACGACAAATGTGACGAAGACGACAACAAAAACGAAAAAGACAAAGACGACGACGGCGAAGACGACGACGGCGAAGACGACAACGGGCGGCGTATTTAAGATGACGACGATGCAGGCGACGAAGGCGGCAATGAAGACGACGATGACGAATGCGATGATGAATGAGACGGCGAAGACGACAACGGCGAAGACGACAACGGCGAAGACGACGACGGCGAAGGCGGCGGCGGCAAAGGCAACGGCGACGGGCGAAGGCGATGAAGGCAACAACGAAGACGCCTGCGACGGCGCGACGAAGAAGATGACAACGACGAAGAAGATGACAACGGTT
>JARBWK010000437.1:0-31947 GCA_030556195.1 Anolis apletophallus | reverse complement strand
TTAGGCCGGGGGTATGGTACCGAGACAGCATTGGTCACCTTAGTGGGTGATCTACACCGGGAGCTTGATGGGGAGTGTGTCCCTGTTGGTTCTGCTGGATCTCTCAGCGGTCTTCGATACCGTTGACCATGGTATCCTTCTGGGACACCTCACAGAGAAGGGGCTTGGAGGTACTGTCTTGCAGTGGCTCCGGTCCTTCCTGGAGGGCCGATCTCAGAAGGTGTTATTGGGAGACACCTGTTCAACCCCACAACCATTGTCTTGTGGGGTTCCTCAGGGTTCAATACTATCTCCCATGTTGTTTAACATCTACATGAAGCCGCTGGGGGCTGGTGCTTGGCCGCTGTGTCGGACTGGATGAGGGTGAACAAATTGAAATTGAATCCAGACAAGACAGAGGCACTCCTGGTCAGTCGAAAGGCCATACAGGACATAGGGTTACAGCCTGTGTTAGACGGGGTTACACTCCCCCTGAAGACGCAGGTTCGCAGTTTGGGTGTCATCGCTGACCCTGGAACCCCAGGTCTCGGCGGTGACCAGGGGAGCATTTGCACAGTTAAAACTTGGGCGCCAGCTACGCCCGTACCTTGAGAAGTCTGACTTGGCCACGGTAGTCCACGCTCTGGTTACATCCCGTATAGATTACTGCAATGCTCTCTACGTGGGGTTGCCTTTGAAGACTGTTCGGAAGCTGCAACTAGTCCAACGGACAGCAGCCAGGTTGATAACAGGAGTGGCATTCAGAGAGTGTACAACTCCCCTGTTGTGTCAGCTCCACTGGCTGCCAGTTAGCTACCGGGCACAATTCAAAGTGTTGGCTTTAGCCTTTAAAGCTGTAAACTGTTCGGGTCCAACTTACCTGTCCGAACGCATCTCTCCCTATGAACCATCGAGATGTTTAAGATCAACTGAAGGGGCCCTGTTCTCGGTCCTGCCTTCTTTGCAGGCGCGACTGGCGGGGACGACAGACAGGGCCTTTTCAGTGGTGGCTCCTCGGCTTTGGAAGGCCCTCCCTAGATACATCAGATCGGCCCCCTCCCTCCTGACATTTCGCAAGAGAGTCAAGACCTGGCTCTTTGAGCATGCATTTGCTGATGAAATATAAAGGCTTAATTAGATATATGGAATGACGACGATGCGACGGAAACTGATTTCAACATGACGCTGAGACTGCAATTGTATGTTTTTAATTATTAATTTGTTATTATATGGCTATTTTTTTGCCTTGTTGCTAGTGTTGTATTGAGGGCAGAGACTGCCTGTGTAAACCATCCTGAGTCGCCTTCGGGCTGAGAGGGGCGGTATAGAAACGTGACATATAAATATATATATATATATATATATATATATATATATATCATTATCTAGTCATTTTAGATTCAAAATCCAGTTTAAATGCATTGAACTGCATTATGTACCAGTCAGTTTTAAACATGAGTTTTAAACGTGTGTCCTTTGTCCCCTGTTTTAATATGTATTTTTAAGAAATACATTTTAATATGTGTATTTGTGGTATTTTTTCCAATGTTTATGTGCTTAAATTATTCTGTAATCCACCTCGAGCCACGAGGAGAGGCGGGTAAGAATAATAATTATTATTATCATTAACAAAAAGATGGTGGATTTTCCAATTGTTTTGAATTTGAATTTAACGTGTCTTTTGCATTACCCATGTTATTTCTCCATAAAACCCAAATAAACATGTCTATGTATGTGATTTTCCTCTCCTACCCCACAAATACCTTCATAGGATTCCCTATCTTTATTGTAAGAAAATTCCCTAGGACTGAAAGAAAAGTGTGATGCTGTAACTCTTCTGTTTCATCAGAGCTTCGCCTTGTGAATGGCTCCAGTAACTGTTCTGGGAGGGTCGAGGTGTTCCACAACGAAACGTGGGGGACAATTTGTGATGCTGGCTGGGATTTACAGGATGCCGAAGTTGTGTGCAGGGAACTGGGCTGTGGAGAGGCCTTAAACACATCTGGTGGAGCACGTTTTGGAAGAGGGACTGGTCCCATCTGGCTAGAGGGAATGAACTGCACTGGGAAAGAAGAATCTTTGAGGCAATGCCCCAAAGGACAGTGGGGAGAACACAGCTGTGACCACAGCAGAGATGCAAGTGTGGAGTGTGCAGGTAGGATTGCATCACTATAAGATAATGAATCGGTATAGAGGCAAGTTGCCAAGTTGCTATTCTTGTTATTTGACTTATGGCAACCTCATGAATGAGAGAGCTCCACAAGCTTAGGTCATCAACTGTCCTACTCCTGTCTTGTAAATTCATGTCATCGACTTCAGGGACATCATTATCTGCTTTGAACTGGATATATGGCAGTGTGAACTCAGATGTGAAGCAGATATTGTGGGATTTTGTGCCCTGATGTGTTGGGTTATATGGCTGTGTGGAAGGGGTTTGTTCAACAGTGGAACTCCCTGCTTTGGAGTGTAGTGGAAGGACCCTCTTTGGAGACTTTTAAACAGAGGCTGGATGGCGATCTGTCAGGGGTATTTTGATTTTGCTGTTTCTGTATGGCAGGGGATAGGAGAAGATGTCCCATACAATATCTTCCATCTCTATGAGTTTATGATTCCATATCAGGATCTTCCTGCTCATTGTAGGTATTTATAACCCAACGTTGGGAGGTGGAAAGCAGTGAAACTTCCCCAGGATTAAGCCAATGAGGTGACAGTCACAACATGCGAGTAAAAGTTTTATCAGTAAGCACATCTCAGAAACATTAACAACCTTAGAAATGCAGCTGATACCACTTTGATGACCGAAAGCAAGAAGCTGAGGAGCCTTCTAATCAAGGTGAAAGAAGAAAATGCAAACGCTGGGTTGCAGCTAAACATTTAAAAAATGCAAGATTATGACAAAAAATGATTGATAACTGGCAAATGGAGGGAGAAAACGTGGAGGCAGTGACAGACTTTCTATTTCTAGGTGCAAAGATGAGTGCAGACACAGACTGCAGCCAGGAAATCAGGAGACGCTTATTTCTTGGGAGGAGAGCAAGGACCAATCTTGATAAAATAGTGAAGAGTAGAGATATCACACTGCCAACAAAGATCTGCATAGTCAAAGCAATGCTATTCCCCATAGTCACCTATGGATGTGAGAGATGGACCATAAGGAAAGCTGAGCGAAGGAGGAGAGACACTTTTGAACTGTGGTGTTGGAGGAAAGTTCTGAGAGTGACTTGGACCGCAAGAAGATCCAACCATACTTCAGGAAATAAAGCCTTGGCAGGAAGGATAGTAGAGGCAAAGATGAAGTATTTTGGCCACATAACGAGAAAGCAGGAAAAGTTAGAGAAGACAATTGTCCTAGGAAAAATTGAAGGAAAAAGGAAGAGGGCTGACCAAGGGCAAGATGGATGGGTGGTATCCTTGAAGTGACTGGCTTGACCTTGAAGGAGATGGGGGTGGTGACGGCCGACAGGGAGCTCTGGCGTGGGCTGGTTCATGAGGTCACAAAGAGTCGAAAGCGACTGAACGAATGAACAGATGCATTCAGAGTGAGTCTATAGTAGGCACGGGCAAACTTCCACCCTCCAGGTGTTTTGGATTTCAACTCCCAGAAATTCCATTCAGATTACAAACTATTAGGAATGATGGGAGTTGAAGTCCAAAACACGTGGAGGGCCAAAGTTTGCCCGTGAGTGCTATAGAGTCACACATCCTGGCAATATTTCTGGACTGCTTTCATAATGTGATCGTCCATGTTGTATCTTTGGTGAAGAAATGGTGAGAAGAAGTAACAGGAGTTATGCCTATTTCCGATCCAAAAAGGTCAGATTGGTGAATGGTTTCAGTCGATGTTCTGGAAAAATTGAAGTATTCCACAAGCAGGAGTGGGGGACCCTGTGTGACTACCCTAAAAATACTGTAAATAATATTAATACATAAATAAAACTCGGATGTGAAGCAGATATTGTGGGATTTTCTGCCATGATGTGTTGGGTTATATGGCTGTGTAGAAGGGGTTTGTTCAACAGTGGAACTCTCTGCTTTGGAGTGTAGTGGAAGGACCCTCTTTGGAGACTTTAAAACAGAGGCTGGATGGCGATCTGTCAGGGGTGCTTTGATTTTGCTGTTTCTGTATGGCAGGGGATAGGAGTAGATGTCCCATACAATATCTTCCAACTCTATGAGTTTATGATTCTATATCAGGATCTTCCTGCTCATTGTAGGTATTTAAAGCCCAACGTTGGGAGGTGGAAAGCAGTGAAACTTCCCCAGGATTAAGCCAATGAGGTGACATGCAAGTGAAATCTAATCAAGGTGAAAGAAGAAAATGCAAAAGCTGGGTTGCAGCTAAACATTTAAAAAAACGCAAGATTATGACAAAAAATGATTGATAACTGGCAAATGGAGGGAGAAAACGTGGAGGCAGTGACAGACTTTGCATTTCTAGGTGCAAAGATGAATGCAGGCGCAGACTGCAGCCAGGAAGTCAGAAGGCGCTTACTTCTTGGGAGGAGAGCAAGGACCAATCTTGATAAAATAGTGAAGAGTGGAGACATCACACTGGCAACATAGATCCGCATAGTCAAAGCAATGCTATTTCCTGTAGTCACCTATGGATGTGAGAGATGGACCATAAGGAAAGCTGAGCGAAGGAGGAGAGACACTTTTGAACCGTGGTGTTGGAGGAAAGTTCTGAGAGTGCCTTGGACCGCAAGAAGATCCAACCAGTCCATACTTCAGGAAATAAAGCCTTGGCAGGAAGGATAGTAGAGGCAAAGATTAAGTATTTTGGCCACATAACGAGAAAACAGGAAAGCTTAGAGAAGACAATTGTCCTAGGAAAAATTGAAGGAAAAAGGGCCAACCAAGAGCAAGATGGATGGATAGTATCCTTAAAGTGACTGGCTTGACCTTGAAGGAGATGGGGGTGGGGACGGCCGACAGGGGAGCTCTGGCGTGGGCTGGTTCATGAGGTCACAAAGAGTCGGAAGCGACTGAACGAATGAACAGATGCATTCAGAGAGGGAGTCTATAGTAGGCATGGGGAACCTTTCACCCTCCAGGTGTTTTGGACTTCAACTCCCAGAAATTCCAGTCAGATTACAAACTATTAGGAATGATGGGAGTTGAAGTCCAAAACACCTGGAGGGCCAAAGTTTGCCCATGCCTGCTATAGAGTCACACATCCTGGCAATATTTCTGAACTGCTTTCATAATGTGATCGTCCATGTTGTATCTTTGGTGAAGAAATGGTGAGAAGAAGTAACAGGAGTTATGCCTATTTCAGATCCAAGAAAGGTCAGATTGGTGAATGGTTTCAGTCGATGTTCTGGGGGAATTGAAGTATTCCACAACCAGCAGTGGGGGACCCTGTGTTACAGTCGATGGGATCTGAATGATGCTCGGGTTTTGTGCAAGGAACTTGAATGTGGAGATGCCATATCACTTCCTCGGGAAGCTCATTTTGAAAGACCAAACAGTCCTGTCTGGTCACTCGTTCACTCCTGTAACGGAACAGAAGATGCTCTCAGTGACTGTGACTATATTAATACGGGAAAGCCATACTGCTATTGTGGAGAAGGTGCTGCAATTGTGTGCTCAGGTAATGTATGAGAATACATACTCAATAGTACCACATATTCCCTTCAACTGTAGGCAGTCTTGGATGACACACCCATTTCTTCAACCCATTTCAATTGGCATCAGAGCAGGATACAGAGTTGAGACTGCTATTTATTTTATTATTTATTTATTTACTTTGCTTTTATACCGCGATTTCTCAGCCCTCGGGCGACTCAATGCAGTGAACAATAGCAAAATTCAATGCCAACATCGCAAAACATACATACAAAGGCAATTAAGCAATACAATAACAATCAATTAAACATCATTAAAAACAAATCAATTGCCTCTCGTAATTGAAACAAGATCCGGTCTCATAATCCAATTTTCCATATTCCAATGTTCATTAGTTGCCTATTTGAATGCCTGCTCAAACAACAGGTCTTCACTTTCCTTTGAAATGCCAACAGAGAGGAGGCAGATGTAATTTCTGTAGGAAGAGTTTTCTACAGCTGAAGGGTCACCACTGCGAAGGCCCTGTCTCTCGTCCCCGCCAAAAGTACTTGGGAAGTAGGCGGGACCGAGAGCAGGACCTCCCCAGATGATCTTAACGTCCTAGCTGGTTCATAGAAGGAGACTCATTCAAACAGGTAAGTTGGGCCGTTTAGGGCTTTATAGGCTAACGCCAGCACTCTGGATTGTGCCCAGTAGCTAACTGGTAGCCAGTGAAGTTGGCGTAGCAGAGGAGTTGTATGCTCCCTGAGTGCTGCTCTTGTTAGTACCCTGGCTGCCATACGTTGGACTATTTGAAGCTTCTGGACAGTCTTCAGAGGCACCCCCACATAGAGAGTGTTGCAGTAGTCTATACGGGATGTAACCAGAGCGTGGACTACCGTGGCCAAGTCAGACTTCCCAAGGTACGGGCGCAGCAGGCGCACAAGTTTTAATTGTGCAAATGCTCCCCTGGTCACCGCTGAAACCTGGGGTTCCACGCTCAGCAATGAGTCCAAGATCACACCCAAGCTGCGAACCTATGCTCTGTTCGGCCTTACGACTGACCAGGAGGACCTCTGTCTTGTCTGGATTCAATTTCATTTTGTTCACCCTCATCCAGCCCGTCACAGCAGCCAAGCACCAGTTCAGGACCTGATCAGCCTTCTTAGTAGCAGGTGGAAAGGAGTGACAAAATTGGACATCATCCACATACAGGTGACATTGTACCCCGAAACTCCGGATAATCTCTCCCAGCGGCTTCATGTAGATCAGGGCTGTCCAACAGGCGGCCCTGGGGCCATACACGGCCCCTGAGCCCCTTCCATGCGGCCCCCTAACTTGTTTTAATAAAATACAAATTAAAAATAAAAAAAATAAAAAAATAAAAAATACCTACTTCCGGGTTTAGGCAAGCATCGCGAGACTGTCGCCAGCCAGACGGGATTTCGAGGGAGATCGAAATCCCGTCTGTGGCTGCGTAGTCTCGCGATAGCTGCGAAATCTCGGGTCCCGCAGGATTAGCGGCCCGGCCTGGGCGCGCCCTCCTCCCTCGTGGCTGCTTCAGGCCAGCCCCCATTCCCCCTCAGAGGCGGGAGGAGGGGAGTGAGGCCAGGAAAGCCCCTCCTGGCTCCGTCCTCTTCCTGTGGAGGGCCTCGCTTCCCGCCCAGCGGATGGGAGAGCCGCCGCGCCCGGCCTGAGCTTGGCCTCGGCTCCAGCGGGGCTCTTCGGGGATGGTGGCGGCATTGGCGCTTCAGCCCTGTGGTGGGGCTCCCGTAGTATGGGTAAGGGCCTGGCTCGAGTGAAAGCAGGGCCCGGTGGGTGAGTGGGGGAGGGGTCTCTCAGGCGGTTTCAGGTGGCGCTTCCTTCCCCTCTCCACGCCCCTCCCCCTTGTTGTGCTGCCTTCCCCTGGGTGCAGGGCGCAACGTGGCTTCCTTTGCGCCTGCCCCCCCGCAGGTTGTTTCCCGTCAGGGAGGGAGGGAGCTCTTTGGGCCTCCTCCACCCGCCTCTGGGAAAGGAGGCCCCATCAAGCCCTGCGACGGCATTGAGGTGTTTGGGTATTTTTGGTGTGTCCCAATTTGAGTGTGGACTCAAATAACTCAAAGGTATTAGGAAACATTCCCCCAAATCCACCAGTGTTCCCATTTGGGTATATTGAGTATTCATGCCAAGTTTGGTCCAGATCCATCATTGTTTGAGTCCACAGTGCTCTCTGGATGGAGGTGAACTACAACTCCACAACTCAAGGTCAATTGTACGTAAGTGGAGCCCGGGGGGGCGGAGACGGGGGAGGGGCGGGGCAGAGCCGGGAGTGGAGGCAGACCCTTCGGCCCCCCAGGTGATCAGTGACCGGAATTCCGGCCCTTGGGCCCGTAGAAGTTGGACAGCCCTGATGTAGATGTTAAACAGCATGGGCGATTCTTATCGCTTAAGCCTGGCCTCTAGATTTCTAAAGTAAAGACTCTTAAAGTTTTGCAAAGTTTAAAGAAAGTAATGTAGCAGCAATTTGGAGTCCCAAAACTCCCAGGCAATACCTTTGACTCTCAGGCGGCGCTTTCGTGCGAGCACAGGTACGAGAAAACTCAACAATTGTTACTGCGGTTCAATGAAGCCAAACTTTATTTGCATGACATCAGCTGACGGAGTCTGCCTTGCATAATAAGCTGCAAATATGGCAGAGCCCGAACAAGTTCAACCTCAGTTTTATTCATTCAATGGTGGCAAACCCTTGGTCCCTCCTTTCTTCATGCGCTGTGAATGGCTGGCACCCATGAACCCATCTTTATTATCCAATTAGACATAGCATTCTTTAGCATCACATTCTATTCACACTTCTATTTGCTAAAAAGCATTGTGCAGTGTTAATTCTTCATTCCCACGATGCGTTATCTGCCATACGGGCAGTGTGTTCCCAAATCGCAACATTTCTACTTCGTCCCTTGGTGCCTGCCAGGAGGAACGATATCATTCGCCCATGCGCGGTTTCTAGCCATTCAGTAACATTGTAAACAAACAGCACATGGTGGGCTATTGGCCAATCAGGGCCACTGTTATCAGGAAAGGCACATGATGTACTCTGGCAAATCACTGCTTGTGCCTATGTACCAATCAGAGTAGATTATTCTCGTCTTGGCTGCTGGCATGATTGCTGGCATGTAACCTCGCTATTCTAAAGCCTTTGCTTGTGCATCACTCTCCTCTGACATTACTTCTGCTAAAAGCATCAATTCTACTTTATTCCTTC
The DNA here is from genome assembly GCA_030556195.1 of Anolis apletophallus. NCBI lineage: Eukaryota > Metazoa > Chordata > Lepidosauria > Squamata > Anolidae > Anolis > Anolis apletophallus. The sequence goes on along the minus strand of JARBWK010000437.1, from coordinate 23,180 downwards.
ATTTTTTTCTTGTAACTGATTCCTGGCCATTGAATCATTTACAAAACATGCTTTTACAGTTCAAGGTGTGTCCCAATTTACTTGCCAATCTCGTTTTCTCTCCTTTTGCACATTTCTGACTGCTTTCACCGACTTTTTCACTGCAAAGGTGCAATATTTCAGCATTAAAGGTAAACAACACAACATGATTGTTACAGAACAGAAAATCACAAGAATTAGCATTGTTAATGATTTTTAACCATTTCAAATTTGGCAAAGTATGAAATTGTGTTTAGCAGTTGTCTTTTATTCATTGCACAAAATCCTCCTTTGTTGTCAAGAGTTAATCTAAGGCCATTTTCTGCTGTATCTCCGTTTGACTTAACTCTTCAGCTTCAGTGGCACTGATGGATTTTCTAGGCGACAGATGAGCCTCACAATGCTCTTCTGATTGTCCTGGGCTATTATTCCTGGGTATGACCCTAAAGACAGGATCTCAGTGATCGCTCCGGCTTCTACCCTTTTGGGCTTTTGGTGTCAGACAGTTGATCCTTAATGGTCACTGTATCATCACACCCAGCACCCATTTCTGTGGCTGGAACCCCCCTCTTCTGCCTCTCTCTGGGTTCCTTTGATAATTCACACTGGTAGGGTTAGAAAGCCCACACCAACACACTGATACCTCCCAGGATGATAGCTATTAGCCCATTTGACAAAGAAGAACCCCAAGTTAGGGTCTCTTTATCTGCCAACTTGAACAGATGCTGTCACCGGTGTATTCATTTATCTCAAACAAAGGTCAGTTAGGATACAGCTCTCTCTTTCCCATGTCAGACAGATCCTGAGTCTTGACATAACTGAAGTTGTGGCCTTTGCATAAATAGTGATCTGTGCAATGAGTTTAACTTTTGGAACAAAATGTAATTGGGTCCCTCCAGCACTGCTGAGGACATTAAATTGTTAACTGCAATCCTCCAAGCGTTATTTGAGGATCCTTGCTTTTTAAAGGTAGGGATGAGAATGACCCTACTGTTTCTTTTATGCATGTATCAATGTACTATCTGAAACATGTGTTGTATCTGTATCTTGATCCAATTGCCCTGCGTTGGACTATGGTCAGTCCCAGTAACACATTTTACTGATCAGCCTTATCACTTCCGCTCTCTGGTGGAGGCCTACAAAGGATCGTCTTACACCACCAGCAGAGCCAAAACAAGCAAAAGTATACAATACACAGAAAAACCCCAAAAACGGGCACTCCCAAGTCCCAAAGTCATGTCTTTGGGCGACTCTCGGACGTCTATCCTCCTCTTCGGGGTGGCTTTCGATCAGCCTGTCCCCAGGAGAGTGGCCCCCCACGACGCTGACTCTCCTTTCCTCTTCAAGGCCGTCCTTTGGACCTCCTTTCGGCGCGCCTGCCGGAACTTTGGTCAGGCATATCTTCAGTGGGTCCTTCTGGTCATCGTCCACCTGAATAATAATATTCGATGGCTTATTTCCAGTAGTATCTCTTTGGATTTTAAATATAACGGTTCCAAGGCCTTAATCTCCTCACTTGGGGTAATCAGGAAAACATCGTATCACATTACACTGCCCTTTTTTACTTCGATCTCCATGGGCCAAGCCCCCATTTTTGTTTTGTTTTTGTTGTTTGTTTGTTTTTTAAACCACATGGTATCGCCTGGGGAGACAGAAATACAGAACAGTCACGGGAAAACACAGCACATCATTTTAAACAAATAGAAACCACTTGGAACCAATTTAAATCAGCTTTCTTGACACCTCTTTGCTAAAGTTTCTTTCAATGTCCTATTTTAAGTCACTCCTAGGGAATGGATTCTCTGATGTTACCAACTGGTAGATGGTATCTCTCCCTCATTCCGTTGTAATGGGGCGTGGCATCAAGCTGTGAAAGACATCATCTTCATCTCCTTTTTAGAACATGATTCTGAACACTTGACTAAAATGGCACAAACAAATTAATCTCTTATCAAACTAACAATCAAGACTAAATGGTGGTAATGATCACTTTAACAATTCAGCAACAGAAATCATTAACTTGAAAAGGATATAGTCTTCTGTAAAAATCCCAAGCAAGTCCGGCCTTTGTCATCAGGCTCAAATATCGCCATTCACATATCCGTTTCATTTCTAACTTTTATCTCTTTTGATCTTTGGCATAAGAAAACAATCTCAGTCACCCTTGATTGAAGAAATAAATCTATTAGATTCCAAGTAAAATGAGGGAAATATCTATATTCTGTAATCTGTAGTCTCTAGGGTCAGTCCTGTGTAAGAGAGTCTGTAAAATAAAGTTCTCATTATTTTCCACGCCTTTTTACTCATCCAGCCAGTTCTCATATTTTTCCATATCTTTCACTCATCTGTCCAGTTCTCATATCTTTCACTCATCTGGCCAGGCTTAGCTCCTGTGTAAGCTTTTCAGCTGGCTGTGATTGGATATAATTTCCAGGCTTGAGACCTAAAAAAAAATATATAGTGAAGAGAGAAGGGGGGGGAGAGAGGGGGGCTAATTACCCAGCCGCAGAATCCTCCTCTGATTTCCATCGATATCACATCTTTTGCTTTCACACTCTCTCACTTCCAGCCAATTTCCACCTTTTTGGAACAACCTCCATGGTTTGTTTTTTTTTCCTCCACATCCACATAACAATCTCCACGGTTTATCTCACATTTCTCTGTCCATCTGCTTCAACCATCATTCGACATATTTGTTTCCATCAATGCATGACATCATATTCCATTTAATTTACTTTCAATAGCAGCCATCCATTTGCTGCACATCCGTCTCCAGGTATATACATTTATCATTTCAATAAAGGGTTTGGCAAAATGTCATTCATCATTTCAATACAGGTTTTGGAAAATCTTTTTCCTGTAAAAAGAATGGCTAAAATGGGGCAACAAAGTTGCGGTCTTACTTTTTTAAAGACCTTCTTTTTTTCCCTTCAGCTTAAAACACTGTCTGCTGCCACCCTGTGGCAGTTCCCATGTACTTCTTCATGACGGAAAGAAGAGCCCTTTTTGATAACAAAGGCGGGTGATTCTTACACAGTTCACAGTGTTCGTTTAGTCCAACATTTGGCACAGATAACTATTTTCCTTTCTTGAAAACAATAGGGTTCCTTCTCACCTCTTAATCTCACCCTGGCTCTCCTTCTATCTCTGTACATTCCGTACTTAAGTTCTGGCGCAGTGCCATAGTCCAACCTCACATATTTACAAGCAAATATTCATTTTTCCCCCATAGACACAGAGTGAATTAGGATTTTTGCATAAATAAGCAAATATTCATTTTTCCAGAATCATTCACACACACAAATATGCTTGTTAATGATTAATCCCCCCTCATTCATACACAGAGAAAAGCCTCATTCACACACACGTTGGTGTATTAATTAAGAAATGCATATGCTTAGAGACACACTGTTCCAGCATTGATTGAGTTAAACTATACAGAGAGTATCACGAGACAGTCTTGACGAATCACCTTTGTTGAACGTTAAACTGGACAGTTCAGTCACCCCCCACTGGTATGCAAGAAAGCATTCTTTACAGATAAGGGAACTGCGGGTGCGCCATCTTTTTGCGGCTTTTAAGCAGACACGCCATGGCTATGCATCTTCAGTCTTTCTGATTATTCCAGGGACACAAAACCAACACACTTATATATATATATACATTAGGGACTAGTGAACATCATTAAAAATGCAAACAATTGAAAACATCAGCTTTTGAATGGCCCCAAAAGAAAATCATACCCACTTTCTAGTAAATCAGGTATATATCTTCTTCTTCTCTCTTTGCAACATATCTGAGTATTTATACTGGCACATTCCTTCCTCCTACACATGCATTTCTTATGGTAAAATATCCATCACATCATTTTGTACATATTCTTACAGTTTTAAAACACAGATATATATATATCATTCCTATGAATGTACTTCATTATGTACACATAAACATATAACATTTAACATTTAATATAAGGCATTTCAATCCTGAATCTTTCAAACTCAGTATTTTAATATGCAGTCTCACATTTCTCATGTCCAAGGTCGAAAAACCCCACTATCTGCCAACTTTCCTTCTCTATCCGTTATCAGCATTCTAGGTACATTCTACTCTTCTGCACAGAGGGAGTTTCTTTCTTTCAAAACTAAATACAGTCCTTTTGGTTGCCTTGACTTAATCAAACACCTAAAACAATTCACACTTTAACAATTCAACAGCACTTCTTTTGAACAAACATTTTCTAACTCATACACACACACAGAATTTTTATTTTTCCCTCTGCCTCCCTTGTCTCAAGCCATTGAATTTCTTAGAGACAAGAAAGGCCAATCCTTTCTCCCTTGCCTTTGCTACCCTTTCCCGAACCTGTCAAAATTCTCCAACACACAACTCAAGGGCGTCCCCTTGTTTTCCGGAACTCCCACCACCCATTTCATAGGGGCACTAAAGGTTCCTCCCCTAAATGGTGTGTGTTCCCTAAGTGATGGTGCTTAGAGCTCTATACTTGCCGATTCCTGCAGACCCCGGGACTCTCCCCGCGTCCTCGCTCGATTATGTCGGATTGCTCACTAGGTGCACGGTCCTCCGCGCCCCGACCTTTCCTCTGTGCACTTTTGATGCCAGATTTCTCACTAGACGCAGCTAAACCAACTGCGCCCCCGGTCTTCCCTCTTCCCTTGGCTTCACTGGCAGTAAATTATAATTGCGGTCCCTCGGGTCAGTAAGCGTTGCTCTGGGGCGAATCAGGCAGCCGGTCGTTTGGTTTGGGGCCCCTTCTCAGCCCTCCTAGGTCTCCCCAGTCCCCCACTTACGAGCGAAGGCCGTCCTGCCAACAGGATTGCGTTCTCAGCGTCACAGGCTCGTCTAGATTGCCTTTTCCATCATCACGTCGGGCTGGTCACCAAGATGTAGCAGCAATTTGGAGTCCCAAAACTCCCAGGCAATACCTTTGACTCTCAGGCGGCGCTTTCGTGCGAGCACAGGGACGGAAAACGCGACAATTCTTACTGCGGTTCAATGAAGCCAAACTTTATTTGCATACATCAGCTGACGGAGTCTGCCTTGCATAATAAGCTGCAAATATGGCAGAGCCCCGAACAAGTTCCAACCTCCAGTTTTTATTCATTCAATGGTGGCAAACCCTTGGTCCCTCCTTTCTTCATGCGCTGTGACTGGCTGGCACCCATGAACCCATCTTTATTATCCAATTAGACATAGCATTCTTTAGCATCACACTTCTATTTGCTAAAAAGCATTGCGCAGTGTTAATTCTTCATTCTCATGGTACGTTATCTGCTCCTGGGCAGTGTGTTCCCAAATGGCAACATTTCTACCTTGTCCCTCTGTGCCAGCCAGGAGGAACAATATCATTTGCCCATGCGCGGTTTCTAGCCATTCAGTAACATTGTAAACAAACAGCACATGGTGGGCTATTGGCCAATCAGGGCCATTGTTATCAGGAAAGGCACATGATGTACTCTGGCAAATCACTGCTTGTGCCTATGTACCAATCAGAGTAGATTATTCTCGTCTTGGCTGCCGGCATGATTGCTGGCACGTAACTTCGCTATTCTAAAGCCTTTGCTTGTGCATCACTCTCCTCTGACATTACTTCTGCTAAAAGCATCAATTCTACTTTAGTAAAGTCTTCAAAGTAAAGAGGATTCTTCTGTGGCTTATTGAGGCTTGCTCCCAGCCAGCAAAGCCTCTGAACAAAGTAAAAGAAAGAAGCCTGCCTCCACGAGGTCTTGGCCTCAGAAGCAAGTGGCCAAGTGAGGCCCAGCCCCCAGGCTCCTGAGGCCTGCATCTGGCCTAAAAGCTAGTCCCACAAAGAACAAAGAAACCCCCAGGGGCTCAGGCCTACACCCAAGCAGGCCCCTGCCAAGGCCCATAAAAGACAAGGAAGGCCTACCTTGTGGCCTAAACTCTAAGACGCGGCCCTCCTTCTGTTCCCAGCCTTCATCCCTCTCTGGGAGTGGAGAGCAAGCTTCAGGGAGCAGCACAGAGCAGCAGCTCCAACCCGGCCCAAGCAGGGCCCAAAGACAAGCCGCGAGGGTGGAGCGGCCCTTCCTGGCTTCCTCGGCCCTTCCCAGCAGTGGCAGCAGCATCAGCCACCGCCATCTCCCCCCCTTGGAGGATTTCCGGATCGTCGTCTCTTCTGCTCCTTCGAGGCAGAACTTCCGGTCGGGGGGTCTTGTTTCCGGTAGGACAGTTTGGGTTACACTTCATGGCCTTGCATTCCCATGGGGAGTTATTGCCTTTTAAATTGTATTGCATTGCATTTTTCTATAGCATCGTTTCATCTCAAACAGTATGCCTTTAATTGTCTTGATTCAAAGTTCATAGTCTATAGTTTATAGTGCCTTACTTTATAGCCTTATTTACATGTCTTTTTTTCCCATTGCATTCTGATTGAATTATTCATTGTCTTAAATGTCCATAGCGAGTTAGCCTGCATCATGCTATCTTAGCGTTAATTGTATGTGCTTACCTATTGATCCCTAGAGTTAATCATAGAGTTTTATAGCAATAACGCAAGTGTGTCTTAATGTTTAAATGATTATACTAATTTCTTTGAGTTAGCTTAGAAATTTGCCTCATAGTGTTTATGTATACATTTTGCATTAATTCTTAAATGGTTGGGGGGAGGAGCCATCCATGGCCGGGTAAAGACGTGTCCTGTACCAGCTCGAGAGCAAACTTACAAATAAGCAGTGAAAAGCAACGAAAATGAACCGATAAGCGGAATTGGAAATATCTTTCTTGGATTGGAAAGAAGGGGGAAAGCGGTGGAGGACTTAATGTGAAATAACGAGCCTTTAAAAGGTAAATATAAGCTTATGATTAAGGAGCACGCACGGCGGATTGGAAATCGAAAGTACCTTTTGGAGAGAAGAGAAGAGATAAGCATAGAGGGAGTGAAGGCCACAAATTGCAGGCTGCAGCTGCAAACTGAAAGTCTGAAAGTCTGTATGCAAGAAATACAAGCAAAGCATAAGTAAAGCATAATGCATATTTAAGATTTTCTTTTGAGCTATGCAGAGTGAAGTAAAACTTCCTAACTAAGGCTTTATAAACTTTATAACTAACTAGAGGGGCGGATTTGACGGGTGTGTGAATGAGAAGGAAGGAACCAAAACAAAAGGAGCAGAAAAGCCCACAAGATAGGAAGCCTCTCTGGGTGTGAACAAAATCTTCAGATAAAATATTTGCAAGGCTGCAAAGAGTAATCCCAGAGACTCCAGAGAAAATGAGGAGAAGTCCTCCAGCAGCTAAGGGCAGACAGTTACAACGTACACCCCCTTATACTTCTACAACCACTTCCACATCGCTCCCTTCCTTAACTATAGAAGAAGGAAGTAGTGGGAAGAAAGAAATAGATAATAACCAGCTGTTAAGTAAAATAACAGAATCAATTAAAGAAGAGAGTGGCAAGATAAAAACGGAAATGAGCTTGATGTTTGAAAAAGAGAGAGAGATGAGGGAACAAGAGAGAAATTGGAAATTCAAGCCAAATCCAAAGAAATGAAAAAACAGTTGGACGCAGAAAGGAAAATCTCAGATGACAAATTTCAGGCCATACAAAATACTTTACAAACAATAAATGGAGAGATGCAAACAATAAAATCAGAAGCTGAAAAGAACAAAAAAGAACAGAAAGCACTCAAACAACAAATTCAGCAAAATGACAACAAGCTTTCAGATATGGAAAAAAAAGTTTGTGTACATGCAAGACAACCAGAGAAGGAATAATGTCATAATCAAAAACTATCCAGAAGGGAAAAAGAGAGAAGATTTGAAAACTGAAATATTGAAGTGCTTGCAAAAAGTTAATCCAATGTTAAACTGGATGGAAATGGACCTAGAACGAGTTCATCGACTATTGGCTGGAAGAAACAAAATAACACCAAGGAATATAATAATCTGGGTTCACAATTTTGCAAAAAAAGAAGAACTGATGAAAATACTGAGGAAAAACCCAGAAAAATTGACTTCCGGGTGAAGGCAAGATGGCGGCTGCAGCAAATTTCTGAGGCTCCAGTAGCACTCGGTCATTTGAACCCCCATTTTGGATGGTAGAAATCTGAATTCTACCCAGTGGGCTAGCGGGACGAGGCTAGCCTGGTAGGCTATCTCCGCAGGACCAGACAAAGTCTGGGGGTCACTACGGACCCGGGGCAATGGTTACGTGCCTCTCCAGGAGCAGCAACAGATAGGGGTGCGAAGCGTTCAGCGCTTTGGAAGCCGACCGCCTTCATTTTAATTCACAAAGGAGAAACAACTCGAGAGGGAGAGAATCAAAAGGAACGGGAACGAGACCGAAAAAGTTGCCGGTGATGACACACTGAAGGAACTATTGGCGATAACAGCAAGGAAGGAGCCCAGAAAACCCTGAACTTTGGGAACACAGAGCAGGGCCCAGTCAAGCAGCGACGAAGCTTAAGCGGGAGAGAAACAGGAGAGAAGCACAAGTGTGGTGACTATGCTAGCCGCTGACTAACAGGCCAAGGCTGGAAGAATTGACCAGCGCAGAGACTAGAAGAAAGAACTAAGGTGAGACAAGGGAGAGGAGAGAGGAAGAGCGAAAGCCGGGCGGTGAACTGACCTGGCCGGAGGAGAGGGGCGCAGGAGACCCCCACAACGGCGGCAGCGAACACGGCCCCTTTAAGGACCAAGTAAAACGGCTCCTTTAAGAAAACTGACTCTTGGATTGCAGTCCACGCCGCGACGTGGCCAACGCGTAGAAACGTAAGAGGCGGAGCGACGTGCAACGCGCTGAGAGGATAGAAGGGACGTAAAGGGGACGTAAGGCGTGAGCGGCGCAAGGAGGGAGGTCAAGGGTGACGCCAAAGAGACGTAAAGCGTAAGAAGCAGGAAGAAGGCGTGACGAAGAAACAAAATAGGAAAGCGGCAGGGGATTCCCAGTACCCCAGTCAGCTGTAAAGGAACAACAAACAGTAAAGATCATAAGCGTCTGGCCGCCTGCCGCCCGCCGCCTAGTCAGATCAATACGTCAAAGGCTTCTGTAAACGGAACCAGAGCAAGGCGAGGGAGGAAGAGCGCGGGACAAGGAAGAGACAGAAGCAGGACGACGAGGGTGAGCGCAAGGTGAGATCACCGAGCAGGGTCGCGAACGGAGGGAGAAGCAGCAGAACAACAGCTGAGAAGGGAGCGACGATAACTGAGAGATCAGCCCATAGCCGAGGAGTGGGACAGCAGTAAAAGGGGAATGAATAGCTCAGTTCAAACCCCTGCTAAGGACATGAAGTTGCAGTAATTAGAACAGAGGCCATGAGGGGAGCAAAGAGACTATAGGGGAACTTCGAGCGCAGCTGATAGGGCAGTGGATAATGCACTAAGAAGAACGTAAGGATAGTTAGAAGGAGGATACTCAAGCCAAACCAAGCCATATTGGGTAGTCTTGTTGACAGAAAAAGGACTAGAGGGAATTAAGAAGACTCGGCAAAGATGGATAAATTCACCAGCAACCTTAAAACCAACAAAGGACCATTACCGCCAGCTGGAAGAAGATACTCACTACCAGGGGAAAACCCGATGAAGGAGATCTTAGAGGAAATGCAAAAAATGAAGGAACAGATACAGGATCAGATACAGACCAACAGTGAGAATTTGCAAGTTAAGGTAGAAGAAATGTTCAAAACGGAATTGGGTAAAATGAAAAAAGAGTTAAAGGAGGAGCTCAAGGAGGAAATGGCAGGAATCAGGAAAGAGATGTCAGGGATGCAGTCGGAGGTGAAAGAACTAAAGAAAAAAAGCGCAACATCCAAAAAACTGCAGAAAAGGATGGACGAAAAAGTAATGAAACTGGAAGAAATGAACGAGAAAATGGAAAAACAACAAGAGCTCCTAGCTATGAGAGAAACAGAATACCAATTAAGATTCCGGAACATCGAGGAACAGGACAACCAGAATATTAGAGAAATTATAGTCGCCATGACAGCTGAAATTCTAAGTACTTCCCTGGAGCAGATGGACCAAAAATATCGACCGAGTACAGAGAATCAATACGAATTTTGCAAGGAAAAATAAAGTGGCGAGGGACGTGCTGGTGTCCTTTGGGAGGAAAGTGGTGAGAGATGACATACTGAAAAATAAGAACAAGACCCCTATTACATACAAAGGAAAAACAATAATTATTCTGAAGGAATTTTCCCCAGCGTCATTAAATAAAAGGAAAAAGTATTATTTTTTAACTGACGAACTTAAGAAACATCAAACTAAATTCAGATGGGAAAAACTAGAAGGGATCTCGTTGATTTTTAATGAAGAAAAACACTGGATAACTTCGGAAGAGAAAGCTAATGAATTTTATAAAATATACAGAAAACATAGGGAAGAAGGGAAGAAAGAAGACGGAAGAGATAAAGGAGATACCGAAAGAAGACAATTTTATAAAGAACCAAAGGAGAACATAGATGCGAGAAAACAGGACAAAAAAAGACAAAGACCTAACTCCTCTGAAGACAGTGTGGAATTGCTGGATAGTGGACTTAACAAAGGGGAGGAGATGGTGATTAATGAAATTGAAGATGGCAGTGTCGGTGTATTCTAATAATGTGAACGGGATGAATTCACCCGGGAAAAGGCAGAGAATTAATAAATATTTGTTTAAAAAGGTTTTGACTTGATTGCGCTACAGGAGACGATATAGCGCAAAAGCATGTTAGTTATTTAAACCAAAAATCGTCGGGGAAAGTGTACTATTCTGCTGCCCCACAAAAGAAGAGGGGAGTAGTCACTTATGTAAAGGAGGGTATTGAGTTGACATTGGCGTTTAAGGACCAAGAGGGGATGATCTTGGGAGTAAAGGTTAAGATTGAGCAGTTAGAAATAATTTTCTGTAATATATATGCTCCAACGGGCGCCAAAAGGAAGTTTATAAAAGAACTACGGAATACAATTTATACAATATAATTTTGGTGGGAGATTTTAATGGGGTACTGGACAGCGGACTAGATAGGACTAAGTCCAGGACGAAAGGACTAAGTGAAAAGGGAAGAGGTTTGCTCCCGAAGGGACTACTAAATCTCAAGCAAGAATTGGCACTCCAAGATGTCTGGAGAATGCGAAATGAGAAAACAAAAGACTTTACATATTTTTCTAACCGACATCTGTCCTGGTCGAGGCTAGACATGATGTGGCTCTCAAACTCACTAACAACGAAGGTGGACAAAATATCAATTCTGCCAAGGCTAATCTCGGATCATTGCCCCCTAATGATGACAATGTATAGAAAGAAAAAAGACAGAACGTGGAAACTAAACGAGGCTTTGCTAAAATCTGAGAAAGATATAGCTCATTACAGAGAAATGCTTAGGGATTATTTTGAAATAAATTCGCGGGGTGAGGTGAGGGAAGAGATAGTCTGGGAGGCAAGCAAGGCTGTCATGAGGGGGCACTTTATTAAACAAGGAGTGCTGAGGAATAAAAAACGGAATGAAAAGCAAATAGCCTTGGAGAGAAAATTAGAAGAAACAGAAAAACTATTAAAAGTCAAACCGGGAAGTAAGAGATTAAAACACCAACTGGAAGATCTAAGGAAAACTATAAATAAAGATCAGGATGAAAAAATAGCCAATAATTTGAGATATTTAAAAATGAATCAATATGCCAACGTAAATAAACCAGGGAAGGTGCTAGCCAAGAAGCTAGTGGAAAAAAGACAAAGACAACATATATCCAAAATAGTAAAAGAAGGGATAGAAATATATGACGAACAAGACATATCCGACGAATTCAAGATATTTTATGAGAACCTTTACAAAAAGGAAGAGATTGATCAAGAGGACATCGCAACATATATTGGGAGACAAAGAAGATTAGAGAAGATTAGTGAGAGACACAGAGAAATATTGAATGAACCAATTAAAGATATCGAAATAAAGGAAGCCATTAAAAATCTCCCTAACAATAAAGCTCCGGGGCCGGATGGCCTGACTGCCAGATACTACAAAGCATTGGAGGCGGAACTAATACCTCAATTAAAGGTGATTATGAATAATGCAATGCAACAGGGGACGATACCAGAGACTTGGAAACAAGCGAATATCACTTTAATACATAAGACTGGATCCGACCCATGCAATGTTAAAAATTATCGCCCAATATCGCTTCTGAACAACGATTATAAATTGTTCACTATGATTTTGGCCAAAAGACTAAAAATTTACGTGAATGATACTATAAAAGAGGATCAGGCGGGCTTTCTGCCGCAGAGGATGATGAGAGACAATATTAGAATGATTATTGATGCAATCGAGTATTATGATTTAAAAATTCAGAAGGAAGTGGGCTTTTTATTTTTAGACGCGGAAAAAGCGTTTGATCAGGCAAACTGGAACTTTTTATTTCAAGTTATGGCAGAAAAAGATATGGGCTTTGCCTTTATAAATGCAATACAGGCAATATATCAAGAACAAAAGGCATGTATCATCGTTAATGGTAATAGGTCCGGCTCAAAAAAAAATCCAGAGGGGGACGAGGCAGGGCTGCCCAATGTCGCCGTTGCTCTTCATTCTGATGCTGGAGATATTGCTGGAAGACATAAGAAGAGACGACGATCTAAAGGGCCTGAAACTGCAGATGCAAGAGTACAAGATTCAAGCTTATGCAGACGATGTAGTCTGCATAATAGAGGAGCCGGTGGAAAGGATGCAAAAGTGGCTGGATAAAATTCGAAAGTATGGGAAGGTCGCCGGATTAAAAATCAATTACACTAAATCCAAAATACTAACTAAAAACCTAAAAAAAGAAAGAGTGGAAACCCTACAGGACACTTCGAGAATTCAAGTAGCAAAGCAAGTGAGATACTTGGGCATACAGTTGACAATGAAGAATAATCAGCTCTTAAAAAACAATTATGGGCAAACATGGAAGCACATCAAGAAAAAACTGGAAAGTTGGAGATTCTTGAATCTTAATTTGTTAGGAAGAATTGCGATAATAAAGATGGATGTGCTTCCAAGAATGATTTTTTTGTTTCAAACTCTACCCATTTTGAGGACGGCCTTTGATTTTAAGATGTGGAGAACGGATATCACGAATTTTATTTGGGAAGAGAAGAAGCCCAGGATCAAGTACCAAATCCTTACGGATAGAAGGGAAAGGGGAGGTCTTGCTCTCCCAAACCCTCAGCTGTATTACGAGGCGGCGGCCCTCAGCTGGGCAAAGGACTGGGCACTACTTCAAAAAACAAGGTTGCTAAACCTAGAAGGTTTCAACATTAATAGGGGATGGCATGCGTACATGTGGTACGGCAAATCGAAAATAGAGAGAACATTTAATAATCATCATATTAGAGCTGCTGTACTTAAAGTATGGAATAAATATAAAGATCAACTATATAGGAAGACTCCATTATGGATTTCCCCTATGGAAGCGCAGCATAGAAGAGAGATACCTATGGATAAATGGTATACATATAAATCATTGATTCAAAAATCCAATACAAAATGGGAACTGAAGGACTTGGAGAGCCTAAGAAAGGCCGGGGTAGAAATATCCTGGTTTCAGTATGCTCAGCTGAAGGACTACTTTAAGGCCGATTGTAAAAAAGACTTCATTACTGAAGAGAACATGTGGGATAGGATGATGAAACAAAAGAAAAAATATATAAAAATCATATATAACAAGCTGTTAGAATTAGATACAGAGGTGGAGACGGTTAAAAGTGTTATGACAGATTGGGCGAAAGATGTGGGCCACAGTATTTTGATGCAAGATTGGGAAAGAAACTGGAGGGCAACCACCAAAATCTTGGGATCTACGGCACCAGCAGAAAACTGGTACAAAATGTTTTACAGGTGGCACATGACCCCATGGAAAATAGCTAGGTTTTACCCTAATGTTAACAGCAACTGCTGGAAATGTAAAACGCACGTGGGGACCTACTTTCATTGCTGGTGGTCATGTGATAAAGTACAAAGGTTTTGGAAAGAGATACATCGGCATACTCAAAAATTTACAGGACAAATTTGACTATAAGCCGGAAACTTATCTACTAAATTTTACTAAAGATGGGTGGGATAAAAACAAGGTGAAACTGTTATACTTTATTGCTGCGGCGGCTAGGCTTGTTTTAGCCAAAAAATGGAAAAAGGAGGAGATTCCGCAGATGGAGGAGTGGTTTAATAAATTAAGGGATTTAATGGAATCTGATGAATTGTACAGTAAGGTATATGATAGAAGCGAAAGGGTCAGGGCTGATTGGCAACCTGTGCAGATATACTTGGGAAAAAAACTCACCAGGTGAAAGGACGTTTGAATTATTAACGTTATTTCAAGTAAGTGAGGTCTGCAGTGACCCGAACCGGAGGACAGAATATGTGTGTCAATTGTGTGTGTTGTATCTTCCTCCCCACCCCCACTTCCCCCCCTACCCCAACCCTGTTGTTCTTAAAAAATGTTAAAAGTAATTAAATAAAGAAATATTCAAAAAAAAAGAAAGAAAAGAAAAACCCAGAAAAATTGAAGATGGGAGAAGCAAAGCTGGAAATATTTAATGACTACTGTTCCACAACTAAAAACTGGAGATATTCAATGAAGCCAATCACGATTCAGTTAATGAAGGCCGGAATATTGTATACTTGGGGATACTCAATCTTTCTCAAATTTCAATGGAGAAGCAAAAGGTACAGAGTCGACTCTTTGGAGCAAGGACTTCAATTATTGAAGGAGCTTGGCATAACAACAAAACAAGACAGAGACGGGAACAGAAAGGAAGAAGAGGAGAAAGGAGCAGTGGGAGGAAGAATACCAGAGGAAGGAGAACTAGATGAATTAATTGGCGCTGTCGGAGGAATTGAAATGTAAGAAGAAATCTAGAATCACTGCAATCAAAAGTCTAATCTTTTTTTGTTCAAAATATGAGCACTCGGGGGGAGGGATACTCTGGGCCATAGGATGACTTCACCCCCCCTCCACTTGGGAAGGCTGGGGGCCATGGTTGGGACAAGATGTCCCAAAGGATGGAAGGGGGGAAGGGGGGAATGAGGGGAGGAGGGGGAACAGGGGGAAGGGGGATGGAGGGGGAGGGGATTATAAGGGACAAAGGTTCAAGCCACAAAAAAGTTTCTTAATGTAAATCATAATGATGTCCAATAAACTACGAATCTCAACATTGAACACCAGAGGCTTAGGAACAGTAATTAAAAGAAGGAGGATTGAAACTCTACTGAAGAAAGACACAGCAGACGTTATTTTCTTACAGGAAACTCACCAGAATAAACCAGGTTCGAATGAATTAAAATCGAGTTGGATAAGAAGCTATGAAAAATCTTTTGGATCATCAAAATCAAGAGGTGTAGCTATAATAATTGCAAAGAAATGTAATTTTGTAATAAATAAGGTATTGAAAGATGATGAAGGTAGATATATAATAATGTATGGTGAAATAGGGGAGGATAGATATGTATTAGTAAACATATATGCACCAAACGTAAAACAGCAAGAATTTTATGAAAAAGTACTAGGTCAGATAGAGAATTACCACCAACAATATGTAATATTTGGAGGGGATTGTAATTGTTACATGGATAAATTGTTAAATTGTAATTGTTACATTGGAGATAGTGAAACAATGGATTTCAGTAGAGTGATGAATAAATGGCATTTAAAGGATGGGTGGAGACTGGTAAAGGGAGATGAAATAAATATACATACTACTCAGCTGTACATAAAGTTTATACAAGAATAGATTATATCTTTGTTTCTAAAACATGCTAAGTAAATTGTTAAATGCAGATATTGGAAGTATCAAGATTTCAGATCATGCTCTGGTGTCAATTGAGATTGCTTTGAAATGTGATTATGATAAAATGAGGAGGTGGAGATTAAATACAAGAATTTTGAATTATAGAGAGATTGTGGCTAGAGTGAAATCAGAATGGCAAGAAATTTGGGACTTTAATGGAAGGGAAATATCAAAAGGAGTACTATGGGACACAATGAAAGTGGTGGTGAGAGGGCTGTGTATAAAAGAGACAATTAACCTCAAAAAAGGCAAGAAGAAAGGGAAAGAATCTAGAAAAAGAAATAGATGAGTTGGGAAAAAAGTATGTAACAAAAAGAGAGACACAAACTTATGTAAGGTTGAGAGCCAAAAAAGAAGAACTGGAAAAAATGGAAATAGATGAAGTACAAGAAAATTTAATATATTTAAGGAGGGAATTCTTTGAATTTAGTGATAAAAACTCAAAGATGTAAGCCAAATCCACACAAAAAAAGAAAATGGAAGGTATAATAAATACGATAAAAGACAAAACGGGTATAACATGTAGATCTATGAAAGAAAAATTGAAGGTTTTTGAAGAGTTCTACAAGGAATTGTACCAAACAAAAGCCAGCTCCATAGAAGAAATTAGGAAATATGTGGAGAACTGGGAGAGTAGGTTAGAGGAGAAAGATAAAGAAATGTTGGAACAACCTATTAAGAAGATGGAAATAGAGGAAGTTATTAAGAATTTAAAAGTTGGGAAAGCTCCTGGCTTGGATGGTCTGGGAACAGAATATTATAAGAGCTTTAGAGATGTACTGATCCCAAAATTAATAGAATTGTACAACGGAATAATGAAGGGAGAGAATATCCCAGAATCATGGAGGAAGTCATTGATAATATTAATACCAAAACCTGATAAAGATTTAACAGACCCAGGATCATATAGGCCCAATATCACTAGTTAATCAGGACGCAAAGATTTTATCTGCTATAATAGCCAATAGAATGAATAAATGTATGTACAAATATATATTAAAAAATCAATGTGGGTTTGTAAAAGGAAGACAAATGTCAAACCTGATAGGGAGAGTATTAAACAAAATGTGTATGGCTCAAGAGAGGAATATAAAAGTAGGGATATTATCATTAGATATATTTAAAGCTTTTGATTGTGTGGAATGGTGGGCTTTGAGGGAGATTATGAATAAATTTGGAATGGGAAGTAGAATAAAAGGTTTACTAGAACAATATTATTCAAGAAATTCAGCAGTAGTAAATATAAACGATGGGGTGACAAAAGAAATAAAAGTGACTAGGGGAACAAGACAAGAATGCCCTCCATCACCAATTTTGTTTGCGATGGTGATAGAATTATTTGCAAATGCCATTAGGAACGATAAAAACTTAGAAGGGGTAGGAATAAAGGAAAAGCAGAAGGTGATCTTATTTGCAAATGATACATTGTTATTTATAGAAAATATAGTAGGTAAAATGGATAAAATAAAGGACCATCTAGATAAACTTGGGGAAACAACGGGTTTACAAGTTAACTGGAATAAGTCAGAAATGATGCTATTTAATTATTCAAAGAAAGAAGAAAAAGATTTTATAGAACAAAGAAAAATGGGAATTAGAATTAAGAATAAATGAAAATATCTTGGAGTAATAATAACAAAAGGTTTAAAAGAAATGGAAGAGGTAAATGTAGTAGCATTGAGAAAAGATGTTCAAAAAGAATTAATAGAGTATGAAAACATACATTTATCCTGGTTCGGAAAGATAGCGCTAGTAAAAATGAAAATACTCCCAAAGATAAATTTTATATTTAGAATGCTGCCACTGCAAATTACAAAAGAAGAATTAAACAGATGGCAACAAATGATAAATAAATATTGTAATGGTAATAAAAGAAATAGACTAAGTAAACAGTTATGGTATAAATTGCAAAAAGAAAGAGGTTTAGCACTCCCTAACATTAAAAAATATTATGAAGCGAGTAGATTGAGATTGGTTATAGAAGGAATGATTAAAAAAGATGGTGTAGAATGGCTAAGAAAGGATTCGGAAAAAGTGGAAGATGAAATATGGAATATATTTTTTAAACAGTTCACGAGAAAAGAAACTAAGGAAACCAGAAACCCAATGTTAAGTAATATATTAGAAGTATGGAATAAATATAGGAAATTGTTAATAATGGATGGTTCAGTAATAACCCCAATTGTAATGGAAAAGAAATTTCCAAAATATTTAAAGCAAGTAATGGATAAAAAACTAAGGGAATTTTTTTTTAGATAAAATAGTGGACTGGATAAAGGTTGGAATGGAGAAGGAAATGATTATGGAAGAATTTAGAGAAATAAAATTGACATGGTTCCATTGTATACAATTAGAACAATGGTTTAAAAACTGGGGGGGAAATATAAAAAAAGGAAATAAGTTTAACCAATTCGAATAAATAATACAAAATGGGAGGGATGTAGAAGAGCACGAAAACATGAAAGGAATAACCAGTAAAATATATAAGATAATAATGGAAATAAAGGAAGGAAAAACAAAAAATAATACCCTTAAGGAGGTTTGGGAAGAAGATTTAGGGTTAAAAATAAAGGAAACAATTATGGAGACAAAAACATTAAAAAATTTATCAATAAGGGTTAAAGAAAATTATTATAAGTTACTATGGAAATGGTACTTTACACCAGTAAGAATAGCAAACATAAATAAAAACTACTCAAAAATTGCTGGAGAGGATGCTAAGAAACAGGAACATATATACATATGTGGTGGCAATGTAAATATGTAAGTAAATTTTGGGCTAAAGTATTTAGAGAAATAGAGGATATAATGAATATTAAAATTGAAAGAACCCCTAGTATAGCCTTATTATAATTATATAATAATAAACAATTGGGGGGGGAGATAAAGATGCGATAACAAACCTACTAACAATTGCAAGATTGCTTATATCAAGGAATTGGAAAAAAGAAATAAATATACAAATAGAGGAATGGTACCAGGAAGTGTGGAAAGTGGCAATAAATGACCAGTTAACGTGTATATTAAAAGTAAAAAGAGGTCTCTTGAAACAAAGTGATTACAATGAGGTATGGAGAAAATTCATCGAACAAGGACTAAAGAAGAAAGAAGGCAAGTTACCTCCAAAAGAAGAAATGAAATTTTGGACAAATGATATGTAAAAGCTATGGCTTGGGAAGGGGGGAGGGGAGCACAGTGGTGAGGGATACAAAAATGTATAAGAAAAATAATGGCAGATGCCAAAGATTAAAGTATTGTATTGTAGTTAGTAATGAACAACATGAATCTGCTGTAAAATAGACATTGTATAATAATCCTGTTGACAATGATAAAACAATAAAAAGATATTTTTAAAAATTCTTAAATGGTTATTGCATAGGGTCTAGAGTATTGATGTAAGTTGCCTTATTCATCGTTAAATGCCTTGCCATTTATGTGAAGTTAGCTTACATTGTATAGCATAGTCTATCAGGTGTCAATGTTTTGCATGCTTGCATTTCCACGTTGCCCTTGAACTATAGTATAGTGTATAGAGTACAGTTTGTGCATGCCATCCGCGCTTCTACAGGTACAGCTCACAGGTGCATTCTCTGCGCATCACACAGGCACAGCATATAGTTTCTGCCATTGCCGCAAGAGTTTCATCTTTGGTCCACAATGGCGGATCTAGCCAGCAACGCAGA
The DNA here is from genome assembly GCA_030556195.1 of Anolis apletophallus. Classification (NCBI taxonomy): domain Eukaryota; kingdom Metazoa; phylum Chordata; class Lepidosauria; order Squamata; family Anolidae; genus Anolis; species Anolis apletophallus. The sequence continues at coordinate 3,707 of JARBWK010000437.1, read as the reverse complement.
GGCTGGAGTGGGTCAATGCGAAGAGGCTGTAAGGAACAGACGTCCCGCGGAGAAACGTCTTGAGTGGCTGCAGCAAAGGGAGACGAAGTTGACGAGCCAACTGGACAAGACTTGGAAGACCATAGAGGAGCTGATTGATGAAGTCGATGGGTCTACCGAGCCCCTTAAGGAGCAATTCGAAAAGGCCTACGACCATTGGAGGACCACAAGCGAAAGGCTACTTTGGGTGTTGCGGGAAATGAGTACTCTCGAAGCCCAGGAGTGTTTCAAATTGCTGACAGATGACGTTGCCTGGAAGGAAGTCGAGCGTACAGCGATGTTGGACTCCTTGTTGTCCAGCTTGCCCTTAAAAATGGATGGTGACCACGGTTCTGAAGCTGCCTCCTGCCTCAGTTCGAAAGTGGCCTCCCAGCACAGTTCCAAAGCTTCCTCAAGCCACCGCTCTCAACACAGCTCGAAGTCTGCATCCTGCCACAGTTCAAAGGCCAGTTCACTCCCTGGCTCAAAGGTCTCTTCACGGCACACTGGGTCCCGTCATGAGTCCATCTGCAGCCATACAAGTTCGGTGGAGGCAGCTCTTCACGCAAAAAGAGCAGAGACAAAAGAAAGCCTGCTTAAGGCACGAGCTGAGGCCGAGATCGCCGCTGGAAGACTCGTCTTCCAGCAGGAACAGCAACGTATCCGGCGTGAGGAGTTGTTCCTCCAAGAACAGAGGGAGATGCTCAAAGCAAGGGAAGAAGCCTCTGTAAAAGCCCTTCACCTCAAGTTCCTGGAGAAATCTCTACAGGAAGATCTCTCTACGGAGAACGTTCAAGCATTGAACGACGTTGTGCAGGGCCCTAGATCATCCAGCTCAGTGGCGTCTTGGGTCGGAGAAGTTGCACAGGCCAGGGATGCAAAGGAGGACCCTCCGTTCGTGGATCCGCACTCCATTGGTGCTGCTAATCCCCTTCGTCAGGATGCTGCCAGGGTAGGGAGTTGTCTTCCTTCCCTACGTACGCCTGCACCGGTGATAGCCGAGCCACCCAGCTTCAACGTCCATCCCAGGACTCTGGAGGTAACAACCCTCACACAGGAACCCCAGGAAGGACCTGAGAGACAGAGGCGTGCAGAAATTTTCCGATAAAGTGGAAGATTTTATATGGTGGACCACCACGTTTCAGACTACGATTAGGGACCTCAACTTGCTTCCAGACAAAGAGTTGAACTTGCTAATTGCATTTCTCGACCCTGCTTCCTCGGATCAGATCCGGAGAGTCTACACGGCCAACGTGGCAGATCCAGCGAAGGCCCTCAGCATGGGTTGGGATAGCCTTCAGCAAAGATACGGTGCCAGCTCCAAACTAGAAGTCTCACTACATGACAGAGTCAAGAGCTTCCCCCCGTTGAAGCTCAAGGACTCCGAGCGTCTGTGGGATCAGAGTGACTTGTTGCTAGAGCTGCAAGCAGCTAAAGCCAGCCCTTTGTTTCCAGCGTTCACTTGCTTGGATCAACGCTTGTCCCAAAAGGGAGATCGTGGACAAACTGCCTCTTCAGCTGAAGGAACTTTGGGGCCGAAGGGTTTGCAACTTCAAAGCAGCCAACCAGCAAGTCTACCCACCATTTTCGTACTTAGTGGACTTTGTGTCATGGATAGTGGCCGAGAGGAATGACCCAGACACGGGTTTCCCATTCATCTATCAAGGGTCCCACACCAACAGGTCTCCCAGGGAGGTGGAAATGACTTCGAACGAACCCAAGAAATCCTTCATGGTCAAAGCCACTGAGACTGGGCAGCCTGCTCTTAGTCCAGCTTCAAGCACCAAGAGCATCCCCTGCCCTCTATACCAAATGCCTCATAGTTTGGCAGACTGCGGTGAGTTTGCCAAGAAGCCTCACAAAGAGCACGCAGAGATTGTGCAGAAGGCCAAAGTTTGCTTCAAGTGTTGTAGCAGTGAGCCTCACTTCTCCAAGGATTGCAAGGCCAAGGTCAAGTGCCAGCAGTACAACAGCTTGAAGCATTGTAAAGCCATGCACAACCCCGAGGGCTCTTCTGCAAGCTCCAGCACAAAGAGTCAGCCACCCGAGAGCGACTCAGAGGAAAGTGAAACGCCCCAAAGAGATCCAGAGCTGTCTGGTGTGGCCTGCACCGAACTGTGCCAAGGAAGCACCAGATCCCGAGTGTCTCACTCTATCTGTCTCGCAGAGGTCTACCCTCAAGGCAGACCAGAGTTGAAGAGGAGAGTCTATGTGGCCCTCGATGTCCTTGGCCACTCCAGAGTTCTTCCGGATGTTTGACGCCAAAGTCCAAACTGTGGACTATGAGATTTCCACTTGCTCTGGGAGTCAGCGCATGAAGGGCAGAGTGGCTTCTGACTTCGCGGTGCCTCCTTGCGGCGAACAGAGGTGCTTCGAGCTGCCAAACCTCCTGGAATGTGCGTCCATTCCACGAGACAAAGGGCAAATTGCCACCAAAGCCATAGTTGAGGCGCACCCGCACCTCAGACACCTGAAGTAGAGCATCCCAAAGCTTGAAAATGATGTGGGGATCCATCTCCTCATAGGGGCCAACTGCCCAAGCCTCTTCCACATAGAGGAGCAAGTTAAAGACCATCGAGGGCTCCATTGGCCCAGAAGACACCCCTTGGATGGACTGTGGTAGGGCAGACAGGATGCAGCCCTCCACCTCTTCCAGTTCCGTTGGCGAAGACAGCTCACGGGTGCCCCCAAACCATCCAAATCATCACAGTCAGATTCCAAAACCAGAGGTAAAGGGAAATCTTTATCCCCAGCAAAGCTGACACCAGCCTCTGCAGCCGTCTATGCTGAAACCTCCAACATGTTACGATCAGAGAAGAAGGTGAAAGCTAGCCAACAAAAGGAAGTTTCGACTTCGCAAGCAGGGATCTCACACCGGGTGACAAAGCCAGAGTTAATCAACCACAACTCACAGAGAGTACAAAGGAAAAGGGGCCATTGCACAAAGGACAAAGATTCGCCCAACTTCCAACCATGATGTATGGATTCCCTAAGAATAAAAGGCCTCGAGCACAGCGTTCAGAGGAACAAGCAGTGTCAGTCACCGAAATGTTGACCTCAAGATCCAGCTTCCAGGATTAAAAGGACAATCAAACGCTTGATTCCGAGGAGGGTTAGGACCTCAAACAAGGAAAAGGTTACTTTCTGGATGGACTTACTTTCAAAGTTATAGTTCAGTTAGAGAAAGTTTAAAGTGTTCGCATTTCTGCAACTTTTTTGCTTATGCATATTGTTATTTGTTATAGTTATTTGATATTCCCATGTCAAGGAATCTGGCGGGGAGTATTACGCCCCCACAGGGGCTTGTTTTATATCACATTGTGTGGCAAGGTTGATCCTTATCAGTTGGTTATGTGGCTTGCAGTGAGTGAAGGTACTTCAAGTCCCAGAATCCATGGTCCATACTCCTCCAAATTGCACCGGGGATGTAGAGTGGGTGGGGGGTTCTGTGTGCCAAATTTGGTCTTGATCAGTTATTGGATGAGGGCTTCAGCATTCTGAAAGTGTGTGGAGGCACTTGTCCCATCATCCGTGGTCCATCCTCCTCGATACTGCACCAGGATGTAGAATGAGTCATGGGGGCTCTGTGTCCAAGTTTGGTCTTGATCAGTCATTGGATGAGATTGGCAGCGGTTTCGGGAAATTTGTAAAGGTACTTCAAGTCCCATCATCCATGGTCCACCTCTTCC